>CAWUHX010000001.1:2229783-2266841 GCA_963922205.1 Romanomermis culicivorax
ACACACTCTATCAGATTAAGCAGTGGTATCAACGCAGAGTACTGAGGGGTCCCTGAAGGAAAAAAATTCGATTTTTTCCATGAAAAATGTCCGAAAACGGTTTAAAAAGTAGTAATTTTTGTCTAAAAAATGATAAAATATGTACTTATGGCGCGAAGCGCCGAGAAAATTGACGTTTTTGACCATTTTTTGTTCAAAAATTGACATTTTTCATAGAAAAAATGACATTTTTCAGTATTTTTCCGACTAAAACTATGGGGGTCCCAAGGGCTACCATATGGCTAGCCATAGGATTGGAAAATCCTGGGGGGGCGGTCGCCCAATGGCTAGCCATATGGTCGACGATTTCTGGGGGGGGGGGTTCCCATAGCACTTCCCCCCAATTACATGTATGGTCGAAAAAAGTCGAAATTTTTCCAAAAAAGGCCAAAAAACATACACTTTTTTGCTAATTTTTTAATTTTTTCCAAACTGGAGGGGGGGTTGGGTATATGGTTGGCCAAGTTGGGGGGGGGGTCCCCCCAACCTCCCCAGGTACAGGTATGGCTAGAAGTATTAATCTTATCGTAAGTGTCATTCATTATTTTATGCTATAGGAAATCCCTATTACAGCAATAGAAATACAGTAATAGCGGGCACATAAGAATGGAACGATGAGTGAAGAGCATAAGAAAAGTAAAAATGGAACAGAGCATGCGATATGTAAGAGGCAAATTCAAGGAAAAGAAGAAAAATTACAAATAGAGGGAAATGCAATGTACGTAATCAAAACTCATAAGAAATCAACCACAGTACTGTATCAATGCGTCACATATGTATACATATGCACAGGAAAGCTGAAATGACACAACCCAAGCATACATGTAACGGAGCTCCGAGGTCTGGGGGGGGTTGGAGCACTTTTTTTGGGGCCGGGGGTCAGTAATTCCCAAAATTTTGGGGGGAGGGGGTCCTGAAGGAAAAAAAATTCGATTTTTTCCATGAAAAATATCCCAAAAACGGTTTAAAAAGTAGTAATTTTTGTCTAAAAAATGATAAAATATGTACTTATGGCGCGAAGCGCCGAGAAAATTGACGTTTTTGACCATTTTTTGTTTAAAAATGGACATTTTTCAATAAAAAAATTAATATTTTTCAGTATTTTCCCGACCAAAAGTTTGGGGATCCCTAGGGCTACCATATGGCTAGCCATAGGATTGGAAAATCCTGGGGGGGCGGTCGCCCAATGGCTAGCCATATGGTCGACGATTTCTGGGGGGGGGGGTTCCATAGCACTTCCCCCCCAATTACATGTATGAACCCAAGTATACCGTTTTCGATAAGAGGGTTTTACATAATGTTATTAATATTTTACATATGTTATTAATATTACAAACTGCAGTTGAAAGTCACACATAAACATTTCAGATATGTTTTCAAATTTTTGCTTTTCGAACCTGTCTGCGAGCTATAGCTACAGCAAATGGGTCTTATTATACATATATGCTATTTTCGCTTGCATGATAGATAAATATTTTTTTACGAATTTTTTCTACTTAGTAGCGACGTCAAGTCACATAAAAATGAGCCACTCAAAAGCTCTTCTCTTTACCTACACCTACAGTATGCCTACACCTACACCTACTAACCTACAGTATGCCTACGCCTACACCTACTAACCTACAGTATGCTCAAATGATCTGTATAAAATTTTATTATTGTTGTCTCATTTATATTTTGAAATCATACCTGTAAGAGATCCGACCAGTTTGGGGGGGGGGGTCGAAAAAAGTCGAAATTTTGCCCAAAAAAGGCCGAAAACATACACCTTTTTGCTAATTTTTTCCAAACTGGGGGGGGGGTTGGGTATATGGTTGGCCAAGTTGGGAGGGGGGGTCCCCCAACCCCCCCCCCCCCAATTACAGGTATGTTAATATTTTGTAAAATTTCGATGATGATATGGAACAATTGATGTCACCCCGCATGGTTGGAGTAAACTCCACGAAAGATTCAGCGTCAAATTTTTTGTGAGCAAATTATAGCAAACTCGACTCACCAAATGTGTGCTTGCAAGATAGATACAAAGGTTTGATTTATATCACATCTTTTGTGTACGAAATTTATCATAATAATACGACTTTTTGCTACTCTGTAGTGAAGTCAATTCAACTAAATTAATTGTTTTGTTGATTAAGATAGACACCAATACATGCCTAGAAGATCGACTAATGTGTAAAAACAGTTTCTTAATGATTTTGGAAAAAAAACAAAAAAAATCAAAAAACCAGAGATTTTGCTATTTTCTGGTTTTTTTTTTCAAAAACCAAAAAAAACAAAGCCTTGCCGATCCTGCCCTATATCCACCCCCCTCAAAACTCGGAAAAATTGGAAAAAATCAGAAAAAAAGTGGCTATTTTTGGCCTTTTTTGGGAAAATTTTCGAAATTTTTTCGACTTTTTTCCCCCTCCCCAAAATTTTGTTAATGTTAGGACCCCCACCCCAAAATTTGGGGTTTACCCTCCCCCCAACTGGTCTGACCTCCTGCAGGTATGCAGACACTTTGTTGTGACACCTCTCAACATGAATATTTAAAAATATGAGTCGGTTGGAAAAAGAGTTTTCAGACCGCATAGTTGGTGAATTTTCTAGAATGGCCATTAATTAAGTTCTTGTTCGTCGAATATAATTTGACTTCTGTTGGTTTAGAATTTTGTTGAACAATTTGAATTATGTAATTCGAGGTAAATGGAAGTTGTTGCACTGACCGGATCGCGACTTTATATAGTAGTGGATCCGAATACATCATAGGTGGCGCGGTAGCGATGACCTATAATATATTGGACACCCCAAGTTTGCGTCCCCCTCTAGAGCCAAAATGGTAAGAACTAGAACCCTGGGTTTTTACATAATTTCGGGCTTAGAGACAAACTATGGAGTGCACGAGGTCATTTGACCCCTATCTGCAAATGGTGCTCGTCGGTGCTCCAAAAACATGCAAAAAATGGCCTTTTTTTGGGGCTTTTAGTTCCAGCGTGCCCCACATTGTGTGTAACATTCCCGAGCTCGATAGCTCGCCCCATGCATCTACCCGTTGTCCCTCAGATTACACTTTTTTGTTTTTTGAAAATATGGCGCCTCAATCAGACTGCCCCATAGTGAGGGGTATGAGGGGAGTATTACCCCTACCTAAAGTCCTAACAATTGGTCATTGGTTGCCTATTTTTGAGACAAATTGACGTGTTTAGTGAACATTTAGCTACACTACCCAGCAGTGGTCCCCAAGGCCATTTTTTTCAGGTAGGGGTGAAGTTGAAAATTTGCAGGGGTAGTGTAACTAAATGTCTACTAAACATGTCATTTTGTCGCTACCTAGATAAAATTCCAAATTTACCTCTACCATAAAAATCTGACATTGGGGACCTCTGACCTCAATCCAATTACACTGAGGCCCCAATGTGGGGCATGGTGGAACTGAGAGTCCCTTTTAAGGGCCCTCAGTTCCACCATGCCACACAATGAGTGTGTCATGCCCACGCTCTATACTTCGGCCTAAGCATCTTGCGGGTGCAATCTCAAATGCGTTTCGTTTTTTAAGTACTATGCAGCTTACACATTTTTTACTTTTACCGAGTGAGAATTCGTAGCTTTAAGATTGTTTTTTATTGTTTCTTTGATGATTTTCAAAGTTAAAACTTGAATGTGTTTCAATGAAGGCTTTCATGCGTGGTCAAGGCCCACTAAAAAAGGAGTGGACTAGTTTATTGGAAAATTCTCTTATATGGCGGAAAAAAGAGAGTACGCTTGGATACTTGCCAAGCTAGAAAAAGGGGTGGATTAGGTTTTGGGAACTTGGGTGAAAATTTAAAAAATCCAGTTTTGTAATGTTGGATTTTCATTCTTTCTCATTAGAAAGTTTTTTATGCCTGTGAAAAAGTATATTCTGCAGCTGAGTGCATCAACACATTTTCCAACCATACATGTAACGAGACCTCGAGGCCTGGAGGGGGGCGGGCGACTTTTCTGTGCCGGGGGTCGCTGACTGTCCAAAATTTCAGGGGAGGAGTCTGAAGGAAAAAGGTTTCGATGTTTTACTAATTTTTGTTTAAAAAACGTAAAAAATGTATTCTTGGCACGGAATGTTCAGAAAATTGACGTTCTTGACAATTTTTTGTCGAAAAATTATTAAAAAATTTACATTTTCCTGTATTTTTTTCGACCGAAAGTATGGGGGTCTCTATAACTGGGTACCATATGGGTAGCCATAGGATTGGAAAATCTTGGTGGGGGGGGGGGGCGATGGCTACCCATATGGCGGACGATTTCTTGGAGGGGGGGTTGCTATAGCATTCCCCCCCAATTTCATGTATGCATGCGCAGCTCCAAAGGTTTGAGGAGGCCACAGGGGGTGGACCCCGGGTTTCTGACGTTTTTTGAGAAAAGTCCAATAAAGTTGGCCAAAATTTTTTTCACATAGAAAATTTTTTAATTTGGAAACTCTGGCGGTATGCACCCCCATATTACTGTCCCCTCGCACATGTGTACTTCCAACTACACAGAAATTTTAAAATCCAGTTCAGTTTTTGAAAGAAAAAGTTACAGCTTAAAGTCTACTTAGAACTAAACCAATCGTGTGAACCAATTCCAAGCATTAACATTAGGCAGATGAGAAAAAATCTGCAATTGTGTCGATGTAATATAGGGCCTATATATTATTTTATAGGCTTGGCCGAATCAGGAGCTTTTGAAAGGCATTTTCATATGTTTTATCCTTTTGGTCCACTTGCAGATGCTGCCCAATGACTGTAGCCAGAGCTCAGTTGAACTAAACGGGTCTTAGCTCGAACAAAAAGACGACCACCTCAATTTCAGCGATCGCACTGAAAAGTCTATGATTTCAAGTTTGGTGTAAAATCAACGTCGTCAGGATTATCCCACGCTCGATGTCGAGATTATCCCCAGCTCGAGCTGTCAGGTTGCACTAACATTTTCTCATAATTTTTATGTATGAAGCAAATAAATATAAAAATGTCCCCAATATTAAACTCGAACCTTAACCTCAGTACTAATTTATCATGAAGTGAGGATCGTTAGTGCAACTGCAAGAAAGTAATCTCGACATTAGGATTAACTGAAACTGAGCATCAGCAATTTAATCCCGACGTTGATATTATCCTCCGGCTGGGTTAATGCAACCAACCGCCGGTTTTTATAGTGCTTAAGGACTCCCTTTTAATCACAGGCAAAGTTGTAAAAAACAAAATGACTGTAATTTGTCCATCCATCTCTGTTCTTCAGCTAGAGAGAGAGACACAGTTTCGAATCAGTCAGTAGCTAGAATGCTATTGGTTTACCATTTCTATAGATTTGAATGAAGTCAGCCATCAGCATGATTGCATATAATTTTCATTCAGAAAATTTTACTGCAGTTGACAATGCTAGGGGAAAGACAAAATGCACGAAGCTGCAGAATATACTTTTTCTCAGACATGGAAAATTTTTTAATGATTAAGGATGAAAATCCAATATTACAAAACTGGATTTTTTAAACTCTCACCCAAGTTCCCAAAAACCTAGTCCACCCCTTTTTTTAGTTTGGAAACTATCCAAGCAGGTATATTTTCCCTTTTCTGCTCCATAGGGGCATTTTTCATTAAACTAGTGTAAATCTTGTCGATCTATGAAAATCTTTCCCTTCGGAGCCAGATCTATAAAAGTGGCTCAGGTCCGGACATTCGTCTCCTAGTTGTCACTTGTCAGTAATGGCTAAATATTTCATACTTGGTTAGAAATTTTATTTCTCAGATTTTTGACGGTGTTTTCAGGAATCAGGAGCCGTGGTACCTCGTGAATTTTGTTGACTTATAAAAATAAGTAGTTTTTCATTCTCCGTTATATATATATATATAGGCGTTATCCGAGCAAATTGATTTCCCTCTAGTCTAAGATGAATGAACGAGTATCAATGAAAATATGGGTTATTTAGATGAACTCTGACCAGGCCACACCACAGTATAACGGCGAACTCGTTTTCAAAAAGGCATTGAATGGCACACTATATTTTCGCGGACACCGCGGTTTTATTGTCAAAATGTCAGCTGCATCTTTTTTCAAACATCTGTCAATTTATACTCCCTATAGGACCTCTGTGTTTCATCAAAACAATATATACGACTTTTCATGTGTATATAGTAGAGTGCATCACATTTCATGCATTTATTTACGGTATTCGGACCGAAAATTGATTTAGTGAACATCAAGGGTCGAAAATGATGAATTTCCCTACAAAAAGTAGTGAGAACATCGGGGAAATGCCATAAGTATTCCCCCCCCCACAGAAATCGTCGGCCATATGGTTGTCGTAAAGACCCCATACTTTTGGTCCGAAAACTGAAACATGTCAACTTTTTGATGAAAAATGGTCATTTTTGATTAAAAGACGGTGCACCATGAGTACATTTTTTACTTTTTTCTTTAATAACAAAAACGACTATTTTTCACTTTTTTTGATGGAAAAAAATCAAAGTTTGTTTCTTCAAAGACTCCCCGAATAGTCGCTTGACGCCCCCCGACCTCGGAGCTCCGTTACATGTATGGTACCAACGGTTTATATTGTACAAGCATAGACGTTTAAAATAATGTTAGATTTCAATTTATCTCACTGCGTCAATATGTGGCCATTCCATTGTATCTATTCTATTTGCTATGAATTGCATGCAAACTTATTCTTAGCTTTTTCTATAGATAATGTCTTATTTTCATACAAACTGGATGGATTCCAGCGTTTTTTCTGCACAGTGCAGACTTTTTAGGCTTCGTGCAGAATTTTTTTTTTGTGATTTATGCACTGGTGCAGAATTTGAGCCATGTGTTAGATCACATATTATATTCTTTTATAATTTGCCAGTCATTGATTCTGAACTTAAAATCAATTATTTTTCTTATGTCAAGACTTTAAAATGTCTAGTCACTGTTATTGTATTGTAACAGGAGAAAACAGCAGTGCAGAAACTCTGCATTGAGCAGATAAAAACTGACGGATTCGTAATTATTCGTTAGAATAACACCATTTTTATATGTTTAGTGTGGCCCATCGTCTAATGAAGAACTTGTACGGTGATTTTCATGGTTGAAAATTGAGAAGCTGTGTACAACTCGACGATACGAAATTTTTTGGGGTAAATTCACATTATCGGTTCTCTGCTCTGATTTATACTGAAATGTCATTTTTTTCGATTGAGAAATAATTAATCGGAATATTTGCACGTTGAGTGGCGGATTATTCTTCTCAGACTTGACCAAATAGCAAAGTGCTCTTTAGGCATATGGTCCAGTTTTTGTTGTGATATTTACCCCTAGGTCAAATTTATCAATTTTTGGTCTCGATGTCATTTGAAATGGAATCGTTTGTTTTACATTCGCGCATTATTCTGTATATTCATGCTTTTATTCATTTATCAAACGCATTTTGTTTTCAATCTATCGCATGTTTGTGGATCTTCTTCGTTCATTTAATTTTTCGTCGTTGACTGTATTCTGGATTTTGTTGAATACACGCCAAGTTTGTCCAGACGTCGATTTTCCACACATTTGTTCATATTATATCCACGGAGCAAAAAGAGGTTAAAATTAGCTTTCGAAGCTTAGAATCAAAGGAGATACAAGATCTGTTTTCCAAAGAACACTCGTAAGTGGTATTATAGGTTTCACTCCGGATATGGCTTTGGCTACCGAGAATCAAACCAATTACAGAACTCAGCTCTCTCTCTCTCTCACTGATCTTCTATTCTAAATAAGTGTATGTATACAAATAAAATATACATAATTTCATTTTATAAACAAAATTCGAAATAAATGACCAACGGATGCTACATTGGCCTGCATAATCGGACGAATTGGAGCTAAATACGGATCTGGATCACCTGAAATTAATATTAGGTAGAAAGTAGCAAGCATTATTTTGATTTTGTCATTTTTTCCTTAAACCACCAAAAAAGGCTGAAGATTGGATGGAGCTAATCTAACTTTCATACAGCTTTTGAGTGAAAAATTTTGGTGATATCGCATCACCAAGTATTTCACCGGTACACCGCTTCTTTTGAAAAATTATTTTTCGAAATGAACGTTTTTAATGCAGTTTTTCGAAATTAAGATTTGGAAATCTTGCAAAAGACGACAACATCCATGCTTGAGAATAGAAAATTGCGATATCCCTACACCGGCTCTTTGAGCTGGCTTTGAAAGACTGAGGTTTAAATAAAACTAGAACCGCTAGCATATCCCAAATTTTTCATCGTTCTGATGAATTCTAAGGAAGAATAACATTCCAGTTGGGAAGCAATAGGCTTTGAAAGTCGATTTTCAATAACGAAAAAGCAACCACAGAACTCAAATTATATTGTCATAAAATTATAGGTACATTTTCCTGAAAATTATACTTGTAGGCCAGAGGCCACAACAAATGCAACTTATTCCACTGCACTTTTCCTGAAATTCTATAGTAATTTTTGCAGATGATAATTTTCCTCACATATATTTATGTTATGTACCTGATAAAATGCTTTTATCATTCAACTGGAGCCTACATTCAAAATGCTTATCGAGCGATGTCACATCCGGCCAATATTTCTGCAAAATAACAAACGCAGCAGTAAAAGTTGACAACTAAAAAGTTTGGATTTCGGACAATAATTTCAAATTTTGTTTTTTACGAAACATCAAATATTGGGTATAACTTACTTGAAAATATTTCCAAATTTGTAATAGAATCAAAAACGCTTCGTAATTGCTAACTTTTTGAATAACTTCGTACAATCGCACTAAGGGGTCGGCTAATATTTTTCCCTGACAAAGAATTGCGATCTGATTAATTGCCATAATGAATGGAATTTCCAGTTACCTCCCTCGCAACAGTAAACCACCTATGCAAAACGGAATTGATTTCGATTGAAATTTTGGCTTTTTTGTCGATAGCTGCTTCGAGTTGAACCATCACGCTAGCGAGCGTCGACCGTAGTAAAGGTAAACTATACCACAGAGCGGGATACCCTAAACGATGAAAAAGAAGATCGAGTAAATGACACAATTTTGTTTCGGTGTATTATGAACATTTGATATGTAATCTAGCGAGCACCACAATGCAGTGTATCTTTGTCTCAGCAGCGCAAAATGCCTGAATTATTTGCTTTTTGAAGTCTGGAAACTTTCAACTAGAATTAAAAGATTCGAAAAGCGAAATTTACTGTTAACAAATCGTTCGTCTCCTTCTATAAGTTTATGCTTTTTAAAGTTGACCATTTGTGTGGTCGATAAGATTTTCACGATATGACACAGGGCTACTATTTTGAAAAAATGGGGGTTTTTGCTCTCTAAAAGAAGGCTTATATTTTGTACAAAGAAATCAATAAATGTTATTATGTCAACGTGATTATCGAAAATTTAGTGCTAATCGGCGAAGGAACCAAATGATGGTATAACTATATATATTTCAGTAACTTTGATCGGATACTATTTACTATAACATCATGATTTGCAAAAAGACCACAGAGAAGTTTCCGTAGAACTCATTAATTACCTCTTGAGGCGATAAGCAGCAAATCCCAACTGAAAGGTAATTCTTCGATACGTTTAGCTGTTGTCAAGAACCTGCGAAAGTAAATAAATGTACTGAATTTACGAAACCAATGACTGAAAAAGTCTAGTGGTAATTTAAGCAATAAAAGCATGAAAAGTTTTGTGACAAAAGCGCCAATTGTTTGTTGAGAAAAATGTGTAAATCCACCTTTCAACGTTCATTTTTGTGTATTCCCACTCGTCCCACGAGTGCTCTGCAGCGATAGCATCGTGACAAACATAATCGTTCAACTTAATAGACAACTGACGACAGAATTCGATATCGTACGATCGAGAATTTCCGTCTTTCGCGTCGTTTTTCGAAACATTGTCTAAAACTTTCTGTTCGCGGCAAAATCTGTCGACAAAATTTACCAGTCGCCGTTTTTTCATCTCATCAATCTTAATAAAAAGCAACAAGTATAATAGAAAGAGGAGCGAACGAAAGACTAAACGTTCGACAATGATTTGGGAAATGTACAATTTTCAGATAGGATAAGTACGTCGGAATCAAAGGAACTGTACCGAGGCGACTTACCGCGGAAGCTCTGCTGGGCTTATTGAGCTGCCGAAGTTTGCCAGAATGAACCAATTTTGTCGGCGCTATATAATTGTCACCCAAATACGGATCTTCGATCAGAAGCGGCAATGATGAACAAGATGGTTCTTGAAGAGACAGTTCTGGACTTTGACGGCGCGATAATACAATTTTATATCGTTCGTTAAACAACAACGAATGGAAAAATACCTTGCAAAACATTTCACTGAAAGCTGCACTGGATTGACTGTGCAGTAACGTTAGAGCATGCTCCTCGATAAGTGATAAATTTGCTAGCCTTTTCTCTTGATCTCCTAGAAAATTTTTTTCATAAAAGCTGTAAAAAATAACTTGGTGAATAAATGAAATCAAAAAGCAGATATGCTCTATAATCTCAAGATTGTAACATATAGGGCGCTACTCACGGAAGCGGTTGGTGCTAACTTGGTATAAATGGGTCATTTTTCGATGTTTGGACGATAAGCATGTGACATACATAGTTCAGCTCAGGTCATAGCCACACATGCACGGCATAGAAATTCTACTGGGGGTCGGCCAGGACAGGGGGTGGGATAGAAATTTATTTTTTCGTTCTTGATAACGAAAAGAAAGGTCGTCTAACATCCAAGCAGCATATTCCTCAACCAATATTAGTCAAATATGCGAAATTATTTGCTAGGACAGCACTTTTTAAAGTTTTAAAATTACTTCTTTGGAATCGGATATCTTTGTTCAGAAAAACTTGTTAAACTAAAGCATCATTTTAATTTTTATGACGGCTTTCTTTTCTCTCTTGCTCATTTTCCATCGTCATCTTTCATATCATTGCTGGGGAGTCAAATCTGCTGAGGGTGAGCAAGAATCTGCTGGGGGTCAATAACCCTCAAACTTCCCACGTGCGTGTATTGTTACAGCCCATTAGCCCATCTACTTTGAAATGACAGACGTAACAACATACACTTTTGATCGGATAAAACAGAGTGGTAACTCATACCAGGGTGTCCAGCAGTTTTCCAAATTGAAATTCTCTGAATTTTTCTCAGAGCAAAATTCATCAGTAACTTATACACAAAGACGTGTGTTCCAGAATATTCATCGAATTGATTAGTAAATATTTTCGCATTTTTTTAAATTTTCAATATTTTCCATATTTTTATGTTTTTGCCCAACTCCGGTTTTTTTGGCGGATATGCATGTCTAAGCGGCGGATTTCAAAGAAATGACGGATCTGTATCCGCCATCTGTCACATGACTAAACGACGGAAAAATTTCGTGAATGTGACAGATTAGATATGGCGGAATTAAATTTTAAATTTTGTGATGGGATTACAATTTCAAATTAAATTTTAAAAAGCAAAAATAAATAAACTTTGAATTGCATTGAACTATGAAAAAATTAAAATAAATTAAATCAAAAATGAATTAAATTAAACTAAAAAATGAAGATCGAATCATTAAATTAAATTGAAATTTTAAAGTTTGTGGCGGGATTAAAATTTTACACCTCCGTTGTCGTACAAAACACGATTCCATTGAGACGCGAATCATTTGTATGGCAGGAAAAAAATTAGGACGAAAACGCGAAGTTTTTCTGCTGTTCAAGGGCTATTTATACTTGCCTTTTCCGACGGAACGGATCGTCAACTGCTTGCAACGTTCAGTCTGAAAAGCCACTTTCGGTCGGAAAGGATAAAAGCAATCTTGCGGAAAACCTCAAACCGAACCAAACGGAACGTAAATTTCCTTTTTGTTCAGTTACATTCCGTCAATATTGCATTCTGTTTCCGTCGAAAAAGGCAAGTATAAATGAGTCATGTGGCGGATGGTGTTTTGTATTAAAATAGAGGTTTAAAATTCTAATTCCGCCACAAACCTTAAACCTTTAATTTAAAATTGAACAAAAATTCATAGTTTAGTTTCTTTTTAAATTTTTTTAGTTGAATTCAATTTATAGTTCACAGTTTAAATTACTTAATAGTTTAATTTTTTATTTTTTAAATTGAATTTGTTTTGTGATATAATTTTTATTCTTTCAGTTTAATTTAATTCATTTTTGATTTAATCTATTTTTAACTGTTATTTTAGTTTTTTCGGAGTTGAATGCAATTCAAAACTTATTTACTTTTGTTTTTTAAAATTTAATTTAAAATTTTAATAATACCACAAAATTTAAAATTTAATTCCGCCACACCTAATCTGCCACATCCGCGAAATTTTTCCACAGTTAAGTCATGTGACAGGTGGCGGATACGGATGAACTATTTCTTCGAAATGTGCCGTTCAGACATGCATATCCACCAGAAAAATCCGAGGTTGTACAAAAACATCAAAAAGTTTTAAAAAAATATCCGCCATCCTGGAAAATGTGAATTGTGCATTTTAGTTAGTCTGTCGTATTTAGTCTGTCGTATCCGCGCTGAGATGACAGACTTGCGCCGTTCAGTCAAGAATAAAGTGGATTCCGGCATTTAGTCATATCCCAATTTGAAAGGTCAACAACTTTTTTCCGAAAATGGATTTTCTTCTATTTTTACGTTTTTTCTCTTCCAACGATTTAATTCCAGCTGCCGCATTTTTTCTTTTCAGCAGTTGTTTTTTCCTCTGAAGAACTCTTTTTCAACTCTTTGATAGCTTTATTAAGCGAGAATCACTGTTTTTTCACGAACTTCTTTCAACAGTAGTGTATTTTTTCAACAAGTAAAAGATTTATTTTAAACACGTTTTCTGCTCACAAAGTTTTCTAAATTACAAACACTTTTAACCGAATTTTTGCATTACGCAGTTACATAACATGTTCTCAAAACCAAGGAAAAAATTGGAATTTAATTCTTCGAACACGATGAAATAAATGTCATACAAAGCATGCCTCATAAGAGTTCTATGGTTGAAAGCAGTTCTTCCATCGGAACAATAAACCTCACTGCACACGTATAAAAAAATTGGCGCGAAGCGCCGAAAATTTAATTAACTTCAAAATGAAAATTATGTGAAAAATGACATTCTACGAAAGAATATCTCGAATCAAAGTCGTAGAAAACCTTAGAATTTCAGTTAAATGAACTTAATAAAAAACTAACTGAATGAGCCTCTTTCTTTTAAGATATGGGCATCGGAAAAATTGAAAAGTAAGCCTTTAGGAGATGTTCTAATTTTAATGTTCATCAACTGCTAAAGCTGAGAAAACGCTCTATTCCAATTTACCATTTACCATTGATCATCACGATTAATAACACTCAAATGAAAAAATAGGAATGAGATCAGTAGAAAAATTAATATCCTAATTACTCTTGAAAATCGTTACAATACAATGGTTAGAAATGAAATAAAACATTGCACATGCACTGAAACAAATAATCATGTAAATGTTAATAGAGTAATGGCGTGAGACTTCTTAAGGGCCCTGCTTGAACAAATTCAAATAAATAATTATAGAGCCGAATTCGAACAGTATTCCCCCGCCTTTCCAGGGACCTGTTGCATAAAACACTTGTAGTCATTACAAGTCCTACAAGCCAAAAATTACTTGTGATTTCCGTTGCATAAAAGTTACAAGTTACAAGTACAAGTCATACAAGTGAAATACTTACAAGTGCTACAACTTTAATTTACAAGCTGGTGTTGCATAAAAGCACTTGTAACGATTTCAAGTCCTACAAGAGAAATTTTACAAGCGCAGCGTTGCATAAAACTATTTGTAGCTACAAGTCAGTTACAAGCAGTGTTTTTTTATACTTTACAAACGAAAATTTTAGGACAACATTTTTTGTTACTCAACAGCCACCAGTATTCAGTATCAATCGAGTAGTTTGTTATGCGTCCCCATCGATAACGACAAACTAGCAGCTATAGCATAATAATAAAAGCTTTTTGTGGAGTATTTCACTAGTGCATGTTCTGTGCCTCATGATCAAGTGTTTTATGTGTCTGAATTCGTAGACTTCTTATGTGTCTCGTGGAAATAGCCAACGTATTCATATTTCACAGCATGTTTGTTACATTTGATAACAATGAATGCCTTTTTTAACAATTTTTCGCAAATTTTGGAATACAAACATTTTTGGAATACAATATTTTTATATATTTTGGAATACAAGAGGTCGTTTGTACCAGTACAAATGGACCGAGTACAAAAAAACACTCGTTACAACAAGTGTAGTTAACACACGTTTTTTGTTCAATTTACAAGTCGTACAAGTCGGGCTTTGCACAAAAGTATTAGTGCTACAATTGTAAAAAGACTTGTAACGTTTTAATGTGCGATAGAATTACAAGTCAAATTTCACTGATAAATGATTAGTTTCGCTTAATTTATTCTTTTTCTTTAGCATTTTGTTTTTAAATTTAATTGTAATGGATGCAGCAGCCATTTTTCTTTGGAGTCGTATGAACTTTATCCATTTTTATGGATTAATTCGTTGCGATATTTAACTCTTAGTAAAATGGACATTAAAAATCAATAACAAGTCCTACAAGTGTTTTCCACATACATCAACGCCGAGGGAGGGTGGGGGGATTTGGGGGGTGTACAACCACCGGCGAAAAATTTGCCCTATACTTTCTATAGGAACATTACTGGCATTTGCCCCCTCCAAAAAAAATTTTGTCCCGTGCATGTATGGTTTTCCGTATTCAGACTATTATGGATATTTTTACTGAAAGTAGCGATTCTGAAGACAATTTTATAAAAGAAAAAAAAACACGTCGACAACGAGTATTTCGTCCTCGAATTAATTTTGATTGTTACAAGATTGTTGACAGCACTTTTACAAGTGAACAACTGTAAAAAAATTTTATGCAACGGTTTTCCGTACATTTGTAGTATACTTATACAACATGTAAAATCGCCCTATAAAAGCATTCATAAAAAATTCTTGTACTCTATACTTGTAGGACTTGTAACACCGAAAAACTGTAAATTACAAGTCCTACAATAGTAACATACTTGTATGACTTGTAAACTTGATTCTGAACTAGTAATTTTTTGCTTGTAGACAAAAAATTTATATGCAACGCCACCTACCTTCCTCAGGCGACAATAAACTCTTTTTACAAAATTCGCGGGTGGAGGGAATTGAACCCTGGTCGTTTGATTGAGAGTCTAGAGTGCTGCGTTATATTATTTTTTATATAATTGTACGGCCAAGAAACGGAGAATCATAATGTTATACACCAATCGCAAGCAACCTTTCGCCAAATACTTTTTCCCTTGTAACTTGTAACTTGCATGTTTTATGCAAAGGGCTCCAGGAGTCGCAGGACAGCCTGCGGTTAGCAATAGGGCCTGAATTTAAGCCCGAAAGCCCGTCCCGGCCCGAAATACGGGCTTCGGCCCAGGTTCGGGCCGTCTGAAAAAATTCTAGGGCCGGGCCGACCTATGTTTTAAAAGCCCGAAAAATTTTGATGTGCAATGTATAGTTTTTGATTATGTTCATTGCGATTACTATATCAAATAAATTTTGTTCGTGACACCCAGTGTTTTTTTGTACAAGCCTCTTTGTACCTGTACAAAGATCGACCGAAAACTCTCTGTACGCAGAAATTTTTTTTTTGTACAATAAAAAAACCCATGATCTTTCGTGTATAACCGCACAAACCTACTTCCTGATAGCACTCGAGTTACTGTCCTTCATGATCATTTTACAAATTAAGAAAACAGGGTGACCAACACTTTCAGAAAAAAGTCCCTGACCTTTCCAGGTGCGCTTATGGGAATTTTCCAGGTTCTTTGAGCAATATTTTAAAGAAAAAAATGCATTTTTCATGACATTTTTATGAAATGGTAAGGCAATAGATAACACGCTCAAAAAATTCATTTCAAATATATGCAGTAATTTACTGTTACATCAATTTTTCTATCCCAGCCATTTGAATATCAGTTCCAAATCATCTTTACAAAGTACGTTAATTTTTTTGACAATTTGAAGTAAAAACACTGAGTTTTTTATGACATGTTTATGTTTCCAAGAAACTCCCTGACTTTTCCAGGTTTTCCAGGTGATCAAAAATTTTTCCTGGCGTTTCCCGGTTTTCCATGCCCGTTGGTAACCCTGAGAAAATATACTCATGCTCTCATAAATCTGAAAAGCTTCAGGTTAAACCTGAAATTTCTGAAAATTACTTCCATGTTGCTTCTGAATCCGAATCTTCATGTTTAAAATTATAGCTACAAAAAGGTTGAAAAAATAAATTTTGGTTTTCTGGAATGCACAAAAAATTGTCTTTTACATACTGGAAGCCAACATTTTGCTCCCTTCTCCGGAAATTTTTTCTCCAGAAAGCACGATTTGTAGAAAAATAGTGAATAGACCATTGCAAAGAATTATAAAATAAAATCCGGCGTGAAGCGCCGGAAAATTTTACCGTGTTTTCTGATAATAGAGCCTGGAGAAGCGTTTCCCGACCAGATAATGTCGATAAAATCTCTTTGTACTTTGTACAAAGATTTTACAAAGGTCATCAAAAAAAAATCTTTGTACGGAGCCAAAAATGTTTGTCTCGTACAAAAAAAAGTGGTGACACGTTATTTTTTCTGTGTACTTGAGGAAAACCAAGAGATTTTCGATTAACGAAAAAACTATGGAGAAAGTAGCCAAAGCTCGGCCCGACTAACTATGCTCTATACTCACATTCTTTCTTAAAAAATTTTTTTTTAATTTAAAAAAATCTTTTAAATCGGATTTTCGGGTCGGGCTTTGTTTTTTTAATCGGGCCGTGCCCGATCTACAAAAATGAAGGTTAAATCCCGATTTCAGACCGAGCGGGGTTCGGGCTTCTATAAAAATTTTCGGGCCGGGCTAGACCGGAAATTTTAGGCCCGATCCAGGCCCTAATATGCAATGCCCTAAAAATACTGAATATTTTCTGATTATTAAAGAAAATTATGAGTTTGTCTATTACCGCAAAATTTTTTTCATGGACTACATAATAAGCTTACTGGTTATTTCGTGTTGAACTTACTTTAATCGATTCGCTGCATCTGCCATTTCAAAATAAATAGGCTATAGTACTCACTCACTTTTATGTACATTGAATATTATCCATACAGAATAAATTACCCATGTCGGTCATCGAAATATTCACCAACAATAAGCGAACACAGGATGTCACAATTCGGTAAGTTTCGGTTAAGGACAGTCGAATAGGTGGACCAATTTTGAATAGAATGTTGAGCAAATACGACAAAGTACCAAGGTCATCTTTGGAAGAAGCTTCGAACGAGCAAGCATAAATTTGCACAACGAAATTATGATAATTTTCCGAAATTGCTCTTGACAAACTGAAATGAATAATCACACAAACTCTTTCATTACAAACATATGTATATAGGTTAAGTACGTAATACTAAAGCGTGAATTTCAAAAAATTCTTATTTCTACATGAATTTCGAATCTGTCTCATCACATTAGATAGCAGAAAAATCCTGCATTATAACATTCAAGTTGCATCGGGTCGAAACCAATTCACAAAAAATTTTGTCATCTGTTTGTTATGGCTTCTTAGTTGTTCCCTACTTCAGAAAGATGCAGTCGTTGCCGTTAGCAGACGTTTCCCACTCAAGTAGAGTTAATAAATTATACGTCCACACTTTCGTTTTCTCCGCAGTAGAATTTCTAATGCTGTCAAATAAATGACACATGTTTGTAATCAATTGATGCGCTAGTTTAGGCATAAATGGCGACAAAATGCAGCAAAAATCCACAAATAATGCAAGCTAAAATTAAAGACGATGTAAGTATTTTTGTCAGTGATGCATTGGTGATATTATTATTTTCAAATTATCTACTTGTTTTGAATCTTTTGCTTTAAAGAGAATGACAGCTAAAACGAGGGTAGCCTTCTCTATACCACCGATGAGGCATAATAAACAAACCAGCTTGAAGTAGAAGCGACATCTAAAAAGTAGTGAACATAACGCCTTTAACGCATCAGTTTTTTGAAACAATTGAATTTCAAAAGGTTGTCCATTTTCATCTTCTTTGATTACTTACTCTTCAGTTTTATGAGAAATCGAGATTAAAAACCCGACTGTATCCAAAAAATTTTCGTCAATTCGTTGTAGCATTGGAAAGCGGTCAATAGATAATGCATACTGCGAATGGATAATATTTTCCATATTGTAAATCATGATGTTCTGAAATTTTCAAAATACGAGTAAGATATATCCATTTGTATATAAGTCACAAAAAAATCGATATACCAGAATATGTAGTGAACTGGTTCGCATGAGATTTGCTACATTTCTCTGTTCATCCGTGAAATCCACATCTAAACGATTGACCAAAACGTTATTATCAGAAATGCGCAGAAATACCTGTTCTATGTGTTGATTAGATTCTTTTCGTAGTTGAAGGTGAACATAACTTGTAGTGTAAAGAGTGAATTCCAAAAGGTCACGGAACAAATTCATTAAGAGACGATTTATTGAATAGCTTCCTTGGTGGCGCCGGGGCTGTTCACCACTAGAAAGCGTCGGGATAGATATGGCCACCTCGACCAGGACTCAACAAAAATTGTGTCATTTGGAACCCGTGGAATAGATGAAAAATCAGTTCTACGCGAGAAAGGTTCCATTACGACAGATTTAATAAAAAATTTTTCAAGCTAATTTTGCGATTTTACTGACCTGTAGGCGACAGAGAATAAAAAATCCCCTCAGATGACTGAAAGAAACTGAAATCGAAACTAAAAAATCGATTCTCCGGTACAACACGATTAAAATTATATCATACTTGAGTACGCAAACTTGGTTAATTGATCGACTGTAAAATTAATGTTGTCGTGATCGTTCAACAATGAGATGATGTTGATAATAGCTATCGCCGGGCTGAAAAGAAAATTAAACCAGCAATGTGATGTTGGAACTATAGACTATCTTTCAAGCACGTAACGGCTGATGGAGTTTCAGGGCGAAAATAGAGCCTAAAGGGAGTCATTACTTTCCCACATAAGTGGGATCATGTATATAATATCTTGGCAACTCTTGGTGGTAGGGTCCGCTGGCTCATGGGGAGGAGTAGTCGGCTGAGTCTCGAATCTAATTTTCCCAGCATTCAACCGATCTGGGCAAAGGGGGGTTTGGGTGAGGAAACCAAAGTTTTGGTGGGTTCCCCCATCACCCTATATGAATGAGTAGGAAAGAGTCTGCCGAAGGAAAAAAGGTCAAAGTTATAATCAGAAGGGCAACACTTTTGGCCTTTCAAAATCGTAAAGCTACGTGGGTATCTATTCAAAATGCGATGCACAGAAAAAAATGATCTTTTTTAGAATTTCTGAGTTGAAAATAACCACTTTCTAAATAAACTGGAAATTCTATGTTTTCTCCCGATAGGTTGGTCTACTATAATGGATAATCCTGTGACTTGCCGAAAGATTGACAATACGGTTGGTGTTATCGCTTGTCTGGCTAAACTACATTTCTCCGAATCGGCCTTTTTGAGGACTAGAATTTGGAAATGAGAAAAAATTGGCTGTGCATTTTGGTGCGCTGTGGAGAGTCAAAATCCCAAAATTTTCCGGAGCTTCACGCTGGGATTGGCTGTAGCCTTTAATATTCAATATAATTGAGTTGAAACGTGGCCATAAACAAATATAGTTTCGTTTCTCAGTTACTTTCGCTGCTTCTATGCCTTTGCTATGTCTCATTTCATACTGGAGTAAATAAAACTCGATACTGCATTTGGAAATATGATGCAAATTAAAATTTCAACTGCAATGAATATGAAACTGTTGATTTTTCTAGATTTCTTCATTCACTTATTCAATACCATTATTTTTCAGCTAGAAATCCAAACTAAGAGTATTAAAAATAGCTCTCGAATGTATTTCCCAACATTTCAGAAGCTACTGTATTCAAGAATTATCCGGCGCTTGGCGCCGGCATTAAAAATACTTCGAATATCTTAAATCAAGCGCACAGCAATGCAATTAGCCGGATATTCTATAACGGCTGATCGCATTGCTGTACGCTTCATTTAATCGATTGCTTGATTAACATCGATTTGACTAGGTTTGGTATACAACGCGAAAATTTACGTTTTTTGTCCCATTTTTGATGATTCTACACATACATGCGGATTATCCCCAGGCTGGGCCTTAGGTCAGGGATTTACTCTCGGTCAATTTTGGCCAACCAGTCTTCAGCTGTACAATGAGTGGTTGCATACATGTACACTATACGGTCAGGGGTCCCAGGGTATAGAAAAAGGCCAAAATTGGTCCTTTAGTAATTTTTTTCTAGAAATCAGGCATATGGTAATTTTTTTACTTTAAAATGAAATTTTATAGCCTTTTGTATCAATAATTACTCAACAAAGCTGTTTGCTGACATTAATCATAAACTGTGTTAAACTGATCTTTTTTTGTAATCTAATCTTTTCAAAATGTTTGTTGCATTTTACTTTTCCAAATTTTTGGCCTATAGTAAACTTTTGCCATATTTTCGGCCTATTGTAAACTTCTGTCAAATTTTTTAGGGTAGGGTAAATCCATACCCTGTGTGCATGTATGAGTGGTTGTTTTTGTGGTTGTCTAATGAACAGGTTGTTATTGACAAATAACCTGTTTGTTAGACAACTTCATTGTTAACAAATCGATATTCACACTGAACATTAAAAGTGCCAGTCAGTAGAAATAACTGAACATCATGCTGGTATCCTAAATAAACTGTACTTTTATAAAATAAGGAAAAGAATTTGCTACCCAACGATTTTGGGATTTATCCCCGGCCTGAAACTGGTACCACGCACATGTATGATTCAGAGACCTTGAAATGTCTCAATATGCCCAAAAAGGCATGACATTTTTATGTCTGTGGGCATTTTTGAACAAAAATAGTATAGAGAAAACGGGGAAAAATTGTTTGACCTTCCCCATTTCAGGACAATGTTTCGGTGGAAAAAACAGTGGCTAGCGATACGATGGATGAACTCTGAGGATGGGTCTCAGGGCACTTCGAACACCCAATTATGCATAACAGCTCCCTAAAAACATAATTTTCATCTTAAAAATTGTTAAAAGTACCCTGAAAAAGCGCATCAGGTCCCAAAATGTTCATAGAAAGGCTCTTTATGAGAGAAACGCCAAAAAATTGATATTTCTCATCTCATACCTTTTTTAAAATCAAAATTATCTATGTTAGCCTAAAAATTGAAATTTTCTCTATGTTTTGGCTTGAACAGAGTGTGGGCTCCGACACTGGCAGGCTGCCTTGATTTTCTTGAGTTCAGGTATCTTGTCGGGTCATTCTGGGAGGGGAACGGATACCATGATATGTGATGCTCTCGCAAGGGTCCTCACAGGGCCGTGCGGCCGCCCCCACCCCCGTTGAAGTAGCATGCACACAGTGTATCGTGTAAAATCAACATTTTCTGGGGCTATTCAGTAAAAAATGTAGTCCGCCCCCCATGAAAAAATCCTGCGCACGGCCCTGGGTCCTCATAACACTTCACACTTCCAATTACATGTATGCATCCACAATTCTACTCAAGAACAAATAACACAGAGGTAAAAAAGAGCAGGCTCAGTCTTTTTTTGCGCATTAGCATGATTTTACCAGGAAAAGGCGAGATCAATTTTGCAAAACCTGCCGTTTTAGCTGTTTTGAATTCCTGACACATCCTTGGTGCCTACACAAGAATTCTTTCGCATAAGTCATGCCACATCACCTCGTTGATTCGACCGATAGTTTTGGATAGTTTGGATTCTCAAAAATCAAAATCAAATCAATGTTTCATGTCTAAGAGTTAAAGCTCTAATTGTTGTGTAAACTAACATTTTGTGTAACACATATCCTATACGCAACCACAGCATCACAGAATAATATTTAAAAACATGAGATACAGATAACATAATTCCGTGAAGCGGCGATACTTTTTGAAATTCGAAGCTGAAAACACTTCTAAATTACGCTAAAATTTCTTAATTTTTACAAGCCAATTTGGCTTGTGCCGCAAAATTTTTAGGAGCCATGGCTCCCAATTGGCCTAAAAAACCTGGGCTATAGAAGTATGGTTGAAAGACATACTAGATGGCACCGGAGCTGTTCCATTATTGGTCAGTGTCCGGATAGGTGTGACCATCCCTACAAGGGCTCAACAAAAATGACCGGGTTCGAAACCTGTGCACTGGATCAACAATTACTTAAGTGCTGATGATTTCAACCAGCTAGGAGACCAGAAAAATCAGCTACAAATTTATCATCTTTCATAAATTGTTGCAAAACGGCGAAAATCATATCGATTTCAACCAAACTTTAAAAATCAACCAACGAACAAGAAAATTGGTTTTTCAACCAGCAATAACTTCTGACATTCCCCAGCGTTGGTTCTACGGGTGAATGTGTATACTAGCATACAACAGTACCAATAACGACAGTTTAATTTCTGGTCTCAGAAAGATCTAAAAGGTTTCCATAATATTCAAAGCGACTTAATGGGATGTGCATATTTTTCGGCGTCATAGGCGTAAAACCGTTGAAATTATCTTCTTAATCACAAGTGCAAAATGATTCAAGAGCTAAATTTTTTACCGTAAAAATGTACTTTTAAAAAACAAATTCAAACAGTAGGTATATAAATATACTTCAAATCACCTCTGATCAGAAAAAAGCACGTGCGGCGGCATAACGCTGAGTGCACTAACGATTTGAATTAAATTTTCTGTGGAGCCTAAAAATGAAATGCTAGCTGTAATTTTATAGCGTGAGTTTCAGTCCGTTTTACTGTATTTCGGTAAGTCTTTCATAAGAACGTCCACAATATTCCTTGAAAATACGCATAATTTAAGCAAAAATGCGAAAACATCTTGTCGTTTCTTGACAAAGTCGCTTGATAAAGCTTGCTGTTAAAAAAGGAACCAATGATATAGCACAAAGTGTGTTTTGTATGATGTGCTTGTGAAATGAAAAATGAAACGAATAAATCACTTGAGAACTATTTACACAAAGCTTTTACAGCAGAATTTCTCACTCAAGAAGTTTCTGAGGTCGAGTAGTCTTACAAATTCGCAGCTTTTATGACTTGTGGTTCTGCAGAAAATAAGAAAAACATAATAGTACTTGCTTATCGGTTTCTGATAAAAACCGATTATACTTGAGTCTGCACAGTTGCTGAAGTTAAAAGTGTTAAACTGTTTGAGGCATTCTGAAACGGTCTTATTTTTGTCAAACAATCTTCCATATTTCATGAGTAACATCACACAATATACACTAAAAAAGTTTTTACTGTTGGGAAATATCTCAAAACATGAACACTGACGTACCTCGATTAAGGCAACAAAGCAATGTCTCAACTCCGTAGTCTGTTGGACGGCTAAGTGGGACAAAATCGACGCTAACGAAGATAATTTTTCTCTATTATATTGCTCGCAACGTTGCACAGCTTGATTTAAAGGCATATTTTTGCTCAAATCATTCGTGTGCGATATAAAATCGTTGAGACCGCAAATGACCAGCTGATTAATTATTTTCAAGGGATACGCAATGCTTCAAGTATTAAAAATATTTTTGAATATATTTAAAAAAATTAAATCGATAGAGGCTCAAGAAGCAGTTTTCTGGTTTTAAAGCCGTAGGCTGTATATCCTGTATACCACAGCGGACCTAGGAAATCTGGAGGGTCAGCCAGGCTTCTTATGGGTGTGGTAACAAACGGATTGGAGGAGGAGCAGACTACCCAATGGGAAAGATATGAGGGGATTATGACCATTACCTACGGTGCTTAAAATGGATCACTGGATGAGCACCCGATCTCAGGAAAAATGACTTAGTGGGTATTTTGGTACTCCACATATTAGGGATGCAACGGGTAGTGAATTTCGATTTATTCGGGTTCGGGAATTGATCCTGAATTTACTCGTGTTCGGGTAATTCAAAAAAGATAGGTGAGGTGTTTATGACCATAATTTATTGATTCTAATTTTCAAGAATGCTAGAAAATGAATCTCCTCCCCAGACTAAAATTTCCAAGGGTTTGCATTTGGGGATATGGCATCATTGGTCGTATTGTTTTAGTGATATCGTTATGCAAGAAAGCCACTAGATGCTAAATAATAAGTTGTGACGAGATCTACAGAATAACAATGAGCTACACAGATGTGGTTTCAGTGTTTTTGTGTTTTTTTTGTACTGTACAAACGAAACGGTCCAGAGTACAAACGAAAATTTTGACTTCGTCTGTACCATTACAAGCGGAAATTTTAGCGCAAAAAATTTTTTAATCAGTCAACAGCCGTCAGTATCATACATGTAATTGGGAGGGGAAGTGCTATTGGAACCCCCCAAAAATCGTCGGCCAGATGGCTAGCCATTAAGCGACCTCCCCAGGGATTTTCCAATCATATGGCTAGCCATGTGGCAGTCATTAGGATCCACATACTTTTGGCCGGAAAAATAGTGAAAAATGTGGACTTTTCGATGAAAAATGTCAATTTTTGAACAAAAAATGGTCGAAAACGCCAATTTTCTGGGCGCTTTGCGCCATAAATACATTCTCTACACTTTTTTCAGATAAAAATTACTATTTCTTGAACCGTTTTTGGACGTTTTGGCCAAAAAATCGTTTTTTTCCTTCAGGGACCCCTCCCCTAAAATTTTGGGTAATCACTGAACCCCGGCCCCAAAAACGTCGCCTGAACCACGCCCCAGACCCCGGGGCTCCGTTACATGTATGGTCAGTATTCAGTATCAATGGACTTGTTTGTTATGCGTTCGCATCGATTATGACAAACTGGCAGCTATGGCATAATAATAAAAGCTTTTGTGAAGTATTTTACTAGTGCAACGCAAACTTTGGAGTACAAACGGTTTTTGAGAGGTCGTTTAAACCAGTATAAATGGACCGAGTACAAAAAACACTGTGTGATATAGGCACAATAGTCGTGAAGGTTGAATTTCTCAATACAAGGTTGATGGTATTTCTTGTAAATTATGAAAAACTTGGTTTTCTTAAAAACGTAACGTATTTGATTTCACTGTAGCAAAGACGATTTACGAATTTCACAGATGTTATCGACATTGCTTCCCTAAATGTATGACCCGTCAATGTCCACTAATGGCTGATGCTCAAACCCATGCATCAGACGTTTATGAGCGAACTGCCAGAAATTTACATAGATGTAATGCGGATAACGCACTATGCAGTCATCGAAATGTGGAAATGGGAATTGCTCAAACAATTGCACAGCGCAAATGTTACGAAGGGCTTTTTCAATTCAGTCAAATTTGTAGAACTGATAATTCGAAAATGGTGTTCAAAATATTTTCGATTTTTACTATAAAATATACGCACCATACAATATTTTTTCATTATTTTATATTTTCTGATGGTCAAATTAATGCAGTCAAATTGTACCATAAAATTAAATGCCACATTAATTATGTGCGTGCTTAGAAAATTCATAATCCCTTCATCAACAAAAATGGTAAATACTTTTTTTATTGAACGTAAACAACATTTTCATTGAAGGTAAAATAGGAAGTATATTCAACAAGTTTTCGAACTTGAAATATTGTGTGAACTTTGCAGGAAAGTGAACGATGCCCTTCAGACGTTGAAAAAGTTTAGCAAAAAATACTTGGTATGGAAAAGACACTGCTTGTATATGGTCGTATTTGTTGAGTAAATGCTTCTCAGACAATAAAATATTCAAACTTGTTTTTCAATACTTTCGAAGCTCCCGAAAAATTATTGCTTATTAAAATAAATCTGCTAGACTGGAATTACAAGTATTGCTAAATAAATGTTACTATTGATGAAGTGATTTTCAGGAATATAAGTATTCTAAAAGTCTCATATTGATCCGAATGAAACCCGAAAAAATTGTCAAACATCTCGGATTCGGGTATCCAAAAACCAATTTATTAGGGTTCGGTTCGGATAATTTAAAATTGTTCGGGTACCCGAAATTCGGATTCGGGCACCCGTTGCATCTCTACCGCGAATGAAAACTTTTAACTTCACCCTTACCTAAGAATTTGATCTTGGGTCCTTTGGAGGAGGGTCATCCAAGGAAAGAAGCAAATATTTATAAAAAATGTATTTTGAATCAGAGTTTAAAAATTTGTATGAGGCTGAACTCCATGCAACACTAGTCTACCTAACCACATATAAAAAATTTAATGCGACGTCCAATTACCTGATGAATGTTAAAATCCAATCACAAAATACGCCATATCTAGCTGCAACTTCCAATAAAGCTGCGACGCATTTTTCCGGCGAGTTAGTCAATAAATGACCGGCGCAAAGATTCAAAAGTTCTAAAATCGAATTTGTTGCTCGATTGGCCGTATAGATTTTCAACAGTTCGGATAAAGTTTTATTATTCAGACATCTACGGCTATGAAAGCGTTTCGACATTTCGGCCAAACTTTCCAGCGTCCACTAAAACATAAAAACAACATCAAAGTAGCTTACCGATTGAGGAAGTCAATACATAAAAATTATCAAAACATACTTGAAATATCAGAGATAACCAATTACCAGGATTTGCACTGACGAGTATTTTTAGAGTCGTTGACATTTCGACAATAGCATCTTCCAGAACATATGGATCAGCCGCAGCTAAAATAAAAAATAGTTAATTCAATTTTTTGGTGGCATTGATTATACTAACAGCTAGGATTTTCCAGTTGACAAAGATACATGTGGGCACTTTCGATAACAATTATTCGAAAATAGTCGAAAACGGCGGACCTATGAAGTAGAATTTCAGTGACAAAATAGTAAGGAGCCTTACGTTCGTCTAAATATAATACTTGCAAACTGGTACAGTTTTCAAAAGAAATATGGGTGATTCAGTCAATTCTTTTAAAGTCATCGATGACCAGTTCGGAACTTTCGGAGTTTTCGACGGACTTGTGGAGCCCGTAGCTACGACTAAAAACATTTTTAAATGCTGCTGAACATCGTTGACCTGAAAATATGCTAATAGAGGCCATGTTGCAACAAAAGACAAAGTTCGTACTTTCAAGCTTCTACCTTCATCCATAATGCAGTGATCATCGAAATATTGTCGTACTATGACTCGACTCTTATAAAAAGCGTGCTTTCTAAATAACTTGTATAAATTTTAATTTCAATAACTTATTGATTTCCTGAAAGAGCCTGAAATATTTTCTCGAAACTCCCAGTTTTTTCAATGACCAAAGTCGAAATACGAAATGCTGTAATTTCCATCGAGCAAATAGCAGAGGCTGTATATAAAGATGCAGGGTTAACTGAGGCTATACTTAATGACTAAAGATTCGATCTTTGAACTTTTTACATTTCCTTTGACTTCAGACCTGGGCAATGCGCTCATTTTCTGATATTTTGAACCAGCAGGGTAATACTATCAACCAGCTAAGAATCAGCCATTGTTCGTGAATTCGGACAAAATAGCAAATATAGCATTTCAATGTTGAGCTGAAAATCAGGCAACCAACCATAAATCTGGAGTCTCAGACGAAAAGAACTTCTGCTATTGCCCAGCACTGTTTGACTGTAAGCGCAAAAATAGTGAAAAAGTATTTGTGAATTTACTGCAGTAATGGAAAGACTATTTGACGCAATTTTTCTCGCGTTCGGGTCAAATTCAGTATCAGATCATTATTTCGTTCCGTTTTTTATTTTGATGAATAAAATACAATTGTAAATACCCTATTTGGGAATAAAGTGAAACATTTGATTTCTTCTACTGCGATTCAACATTGGTTCATTTAATTACTTAATGCTATTATTGTCGGCTGAAAATCCAAACCAAGAATATTAACGATCATCGCTAGAATGTATTTTCCAACGGTTCAGACGCTCAAGTACATATTCTCCAGGGTGGCAAAAATAACTTTCAATATGTTCAATCAAACGTGCAGTACTGCAATTCATCGAATGTTCTTATAAATCAGAAGTTATAAACTAAACTTGAGATCGTTTTCTTAACCTCGATTTCACTGGGTTTGGTATGAAATTCAAATATTTCCGTTTTTGTCATATTTTGATAACTAGTGACCTGAGAGAAGGTGAAATGTTGAAATTTCTACGCTTCTGACTCAAAGCTTTTCGGCCAAATTTATGAAAGGTTACGAAACAATTAATGGTTTTAAAATTTTTCCAATGATAAATTTGTAGAAATTACGATTTATGAACACAAAATTTAAATCTAATTTTTGAGATATATGATCACAATGCTTTAAAAAGCTTAAAAACACTTAAATAAAGCGTTTATGAGCATTTTCAAGCGAAAAAATTAGGATTTTAAGACAAAAAAATTTTTTCCACTTGTGGAAAAAAATTTGACCCCTTTCCACATTTGTCGAAAAAAGTTCGAGGGAAAGTGCGGAGAATATTCAGAAGTTCTTTTCATTCATCAGTCATTGACAGCCTATAAAATTTGCTGCAACGATACTAATACACTATTCGAAGAGAAATCGTTCGCGTTCGGATCAAATATACGAATAGGGAA
Organism: Romanomermis culicivorax; assembly: GCA_963922205.1. Lineage (NCBI taxonomy): Eukaryota > Metazoa > Nematoda > Enoplea > Mermithida > Mermithidae > Romanomermis > Romanomermis culicivorax. The sequence goes on from CAWUHX010000001.1 coordinate 2,258,345, forward strand.
TATTATATTCATTGACTTTGACTCGGCGCGAAACGCCGAAATTTTTTTTGTATTTTCAGCCAGTTTTTTTTGCTGAAAACTTTTTGCTCATTTGAGACAAAACCCCAAAAAAATTTTCCTCATGAGGAAGAAATCAAATTTTTCAGTTTCCTTGCTTAAAAATCGCTCATAATCATTTCTGATGTGTTTTTTGAACGTTTCTCATTAATCTTATTCCGCCGAAAAATCGAATTTTTTTGCAAAAAGTTTCTAGCTATGACCTGCTTGTAAATAAATATTTAAGTGAGTTTACATGAGCCAAGCAAGAGAATAATTCAGCGGCATAACCTTTATTTCTTATTTTTCTTGACGACATAAAACAACCTAATTTTGACATAACAAGTAAATCAACCAGTAAACTTTGATGAAAAGATAACAATGGAAAATAAAATTTTTATACTGAACAGCTAACAATCTGACATAAAGGTATGAACTTGACCACAGGACTTTTTTTCTGCACAAAGGCCAGTTTCCAATGTGCAACTAGGGGAAAATTTTGGCTGCCCAAATAAATTTTTTGTTGTTCACTCTAAAATCAAAAAATTCGCTCAATTTTATCGGAAAAACCACCAAAAGCTAGTTTTCTTCAATTTCATTCGATTCGCGTCGGTTTTAGACTTTTAAAACCAAATTTTCTGAGTTTTGAAGAGAAAATAAAAAGATTGGTAAGGCGCCGAAAATTTTTCTGGGATTTTGATATTCTAGAACGCTGGAATATGAACCTTTTCAATTTTTATATGTCCTAGACTGAAGGTTTAATTTTTCAGTGAATTCAATGAATTTTCAGTCGGGCGGACTACAATTCAAAAACTAAGGAAAGCAATCAAGAATTTCGATTCTCAAACCAGCAAGAATTCCCACTTGGACTCAAAATGTTTTAATCACGCAAATGTCAAAATCTTTTTACGGACTGCAAAAAGAATTTGATAAAATAACCGAGAAAAATCTTGGTTTTCGTCAAATTCTCAAAAAAAACGACACAGGATCAAACATTTATCCAAAATATCTTGATAATTAAAAGCTACAAGCATTAGCTAGAATGACATTTTCGAACCGCGCACTGGAATCATACAGAAAAATTATTAAATAATTAAAACCCGGGGCTAACAGCGTTTATTTGTGCATGGACATTTGTGCCAATTGGCACAAGAGGCCAAAAACATTCGTGCCAATGGCACAAAAAAATTTTTTTCTACTAGAAAAATACTGAAAACTGCAGAAAAGTTTTAGGCCAAAAGCTTAAAAAAAGTTAGCGTTTAACGCATTAATTTTTTGTAAAAATCGTGCCCAACCTATTTTTCAGCTAACCATGTCAATGAGATAAGAAAATACTGGGCAAGAAGATAGTTGACGACGTCTCAAAAAGAAATAGAATGCTGAGAAAATTTAAATAACTCTAGAATTGTTTAAAAAGTTCAAATTGATTCAATTGGGTAGAGAAAGTTAAGAGGTGGATCACAAAACGATTATATGGCTTTAACTCTAGGAATTATCAAGAAAGATTGGAGTCCGCCAGTCTGCATTTACTTGAATTTAGAACTATAACTGATTTATGCTATGTTGATTCTATAATCCGTAACGGCGTTTTGGACTCAAATAATTTTTTTTTGTATACAGTACTTTTAATTATCGTGTTAACAACCCGTTTAAATTATATAAGTCAAAATTTCGTATGCGATTACTCGAAAAAGATTTTTGTGATAGATATATTGATACGTGGAATATGTTACCGAGTCATGTTACATCCACTCTTAATGTTTATACATATATTTAAAAAACGATGTATCGAATTTTTGAGCTTATATCCGCGCGATACTAATCGCCTCTAAGCTCGTGATAATATTTTTTTCGTATTCTTTTCTGAATTTATTTTTCTAACGACGAATAAATCTATCTATCTAATTTTCGACTACAAATATCTATATATTATATTCAACAAAAATGTAAAGACTAGAGAAAATAAAGTCGAAAATTGTGTAAATTTTTGGTCAAAACATTGTACCATTACCTACGATATCAATTTTTTATTTGAATCAACCAAACACAAAAAGTGAGGAATTAAGTTTTGAATCCGAATCTGACCGAATGAACAGAGAATATTCAGAATTTCTTTTTATTCATAATAGCCTATAAAGATTGCTGCAACAATACTAATACACTGTTCGAAGAGAAATCGTTCGCGTTCGGGTCAAATATACGAATAGGAAATATAAGATTCATTAAATTGGCGCCAAGCGCCGAAATTTTTTTGCATTTTCAGCCACCAAAACGTCTAAAATCAAGGAAATTTAATGTTTGACCAGCCAAAATTTTGTGCCAATTGGCACAAACGCCCAAAAATTTTTGTGTTTTGGCGTTTTGCGGTTTTTGTGTTTTGGCACAAAGAAAGGCTAAATTTTATAAGTCGGTTCCCGGCCTTCAGCCTAATTATTGTATATAAGTTATATTTGTTAATTTTGAGCATGGATTTCTGTGACTAGTGAGTAGACATTTATTTTTCCTCTAAAATTTTCCTTAGGCTTAGGGCGCAGCGCTGTTGAGGCTCTTCCAAATGAACTTCTTAGTCAAAATAGTATCAAGGGTCTTGAAGGAATATAGTGCTCAGGGCCGTGCGCAAGGGGGGGCGGGGGGCGCCCCCCCCCCATTGAGGCAGTAACTCTAAACCGAAAAGATGCGTTTTGGTGGACTTTAAAAGGTCAAAATCTCAAAATTTTCCGGCGCTTCGCGCCGGTCATGGGTATAATTATAACTATATTCTATCAGGCGCGGCCGTTAGCATATCTACTTCGACTTACTAATTAATGCTCAACAGTTTCTATCAATCAAGTTAGCTCGTTTCATTTTCTAATCGTTTACAGTCAATTATGTCGCCGAAAATAGAGATTTTTCATCAAGTCTCTCAATTTTTTCTCTCGATGATTGGAATTTTTTTAACGTTTGCAATCTGAACTTTTGCATTTATTGAAGGTGGAAATTGAAGACATTACTCTAGACTGCGATTTTAAAACTTTTGTTCACGAATTATCTGTTGGAGAAATTTATTTTTCAGCGTTTTAGAATATAAAAACCTGAAAAATAAAAAAAATATATATAAAAGCAAATTACACTTCACCAGTCTGATTTTAATTTATTTCCCAACGTTATAAAGGTTCATTTTCCAGCGTTTTAGAAAGTGAAAATCAAAAAATTTTTCCGGCGCTTGGCGCCGGACCAAGAAAGTGTTTTAGAAACGTTTTAGAAAGTGAAAATAAATTTAAAAAAATTGAAACGTTTTAGCAAGTGAAGACCATTCTATAGAACACCAATATATTCTTCATGAGCTCATTTCGACTAACATAACCAGAATTTTCTCAATTTTTTTCCTCATTTTTGCAGGTTTCTGACTACTAATACAACAAAATACTTGGGTATGTCCCTAAAATGCATAAAAAAGCATCCGTAGCTACATTATAAGCGTTTTTAAAAATGTGGAAAATTTTTGGAAAATGAGGAAAAAAATTTTGAGTCCGGTTCTCATGTGGAAAAAATCTTCGAGGAAAAAAAACGGTGATGCACACAGTATATCCGCGTAAGATCACATTTCCTGGGGCTATTCAGTGAAAAAATCTAGTCCACCCCCCCATGAAAAAATCCTGCGCACGGCCCTGATAGTGCTTATACTTTCTGGTGAAATTGTGTAGTGGTAAACGCATTAAGTCCATAGGCTGATGGACCAGGTTCGATTCTTGAAGTAGGTAGGATTGTTCTGTAGTGACAAGGACTATGTGAGATATGTGCAGATTTTATGCAAATGAGTTCCTGAATCCCATGAGCGCCTGGATTTTCGAACTGATCTGGATAGCTGGCATCTTGAGGAGTCCAAAAATGCCAGTTTGGACCATAATTAGGAAGGGAACCGACTTTTAAAAAAATTCCCAAAAAAACACTGGGCGCGAAGCGCCGGAAAATTTTAACACTTATCAATTGTATAACGCGTAAAATGCACCTCCAAACAGGAAACCATCAAAAAATTTTTCCTCAAATTGGTGCCTAAGTAGAAAAAAATTTCCTCAATTCCAAAAAAAAATTCCTCAAAAATGGTCGATTGAGGGGAAAAAATGTGTTTTCAGCCCCTAAAACGTCTAAAAATCAAGGAAATTTAATGTTTAACCAGCCAAAAATTTTGTGCCAATTGGCACAAACGCTCAAAATTTTTTGAGCCATTCCAAATTATTTTGTGCGAGAAACCATCTTTTAGCACAAAAAACACTGATGCAAATGCGAAAAAACAGTGATGAGAAGATGCTATATGTGAGCCATGTGGGAATTTTTCCCACATGTGGGAAAAAATTTTTTTTCGTTCTAAAATCCTCGTTTTTTCGCTTGAAAATGCTCATAAACGCTTTATTTAAGTGTTTTTGAGCTTTTTAAAGCATTCTGATAATCATTCTGATCATATATCTCAGAAATTAAATTTAAATTCAGGATTGGCAAGGCTTTGGTTTTTTAGTTTTTTTTGGATTCTTAAAAAACCGAAAAATTGGAAAATCTCTGGTTTTTTGTTTTTTTCCAAAATCATTAGGAAACTGTTTTTTCACATTAGTCGATCTGCTAGGCATGTATTGGCGTCTATCTAAATCAACAAAACAATTAATTTAGTTGAATTGACTTTACTACAAAGTAGAAAAAAGTCGTATTTTTATGATATATTTCGTACTCAAAAGATGTAATATAAATCAATCGATACCCTTTGTATCCATCTTGCAAGCACACATTTAGTACAAGAGTCAACTTTGCTATAATTTGCTCACATAAAAAGTAGACGCTAAATTTTTCGTAGAGTGTACTCCGACCATATGGGGTGACATCCATTGATCCATATCATCAAAATGTTATAAAATATGATTGAGTTTAATATCCTGAATTTATTGTTACGGTAAGCTTTTTAATTTTCTTAGCTTGAAATTTCAAAGTATAAATGAGACAACAATAATAAAATTTTATAATGGATCAGTTAAGCATACTGTAGGTCAACAAAGAGAACAGCTTTTGAGTGGCTCATTTTTATGTGACTTGACATCGCGACCAAGTAGAAAAAATCGTACAAAAATATTTATCTATCATGCAAGCGAAAACAGCATATATGTATAATAAGACCCATTTGCTGTAGTAATAGCTCGCAGACAGGTTCGAAAAGCAAAAATTTGAAAACATATCTGAAATGTTTATGTGTGACTTTCAACTGCAGTTTGTAATATTAATAACATATGTAATAATCTATCAATTCAGAACCCTCTTATCGAAAACGGTATACTTAAAAGTTGTGTCATTTCAACTTTTTTGTGCATATGTATATATATGTGATGCATTGATACAATTGTGTAGTTGATTTCTTTTGAGTTTTGATTACGTACATATGTATTGTATATTTCTCTTTATTTGTAATTTTTCTTCTTTTCCTTGAATTTGCCCCTTACATATCGCATGCTGTGTTCCATCTTTACTTTTCTTATGTTCTTCACCCATTGTTCCTTTCTCATGTGCCCACTATTACTGCATTTCTATTGGTATTAGGGATTTCCTATAGCATAAAATAATGACACTTCCGATAAGATTAATACTAATAGCTGCCATTTTAAGGCTCCTTAACTAGTCTAAGATGATACACAGAATTTTTCTAGAAATTTAAGTATTAAGTATTCGAAAAATTTTGAAACCATTAATTTGTTCGTAACCTTCCATAAATTTGGCCGAAAAGCTTATGAGTCAGAAGCGTAGAAATTTTCCAAAAATACTTCCATGAAGCTTTTGAATTAAATTTACGTTTAAAAAAACAAACACTTCAAAAAGTTTAGAAAGTTGACGTGTTGATCCTTCTCAAAAAATCTATGAAGGACAAAATGCGGATCTTCATCAAATATAAAGATATATAACATTCATGATTGCCAATAACATGAAATAATTCGTTTAAGATGATGAAAACTATTAAAGATTAAATGGTAAGTGAAGGTAGACATGCTAAGAGCCGCGCCTGAGCTTGATAATAAATAATAATGGTTATTAGAGTTATGATCGGCGCGGAGCGCCGGAAAATTTTGAGATTTCGACCTCCTAAAATGCACCAAAATGCATCTTTTCAATATGAAAACCTCAAATTTTTCTTAAACTGGAAAGACCTCGAAAATTTTTTCCACATTCCAGATTTTTTTCCACATTATAGTGCAAATGTGGAAAAAAACAGTGAGAGCGTGATGGCAGTGTCTATCACCGTTTTTTTCCTCAAATAGGGTATTTTGAGGAAAAAAATTTCGAAATGAGGAAAAAAATTTTGGGTATGGTTCTCATTGAGGAAAAAATTTTGGGGAATTTAAAACCGAAAAGATGCGTTTTGGCGGACTTAAAAGGGTCAAAATCTCAAAATTTTCCGGCGCTTCGCGCCGGTCATGGGTATAATGTTAACTATTTTCTATCAGGCGCGGCCGTTAGCATATCTACTTCGACTTACTAATTGATGCTCAACAGTTTCCATCAATCAAGTTAGGTCGCTTCATTTTCTCATCGTTAACAGTCCATTATGTCGCCCAAAATTGACATTTTGCATCAATTCTCTCAATTTTTCTTCTCGATGCTTGGAAGTTTTTAAACGTTTGCAACCTGTACCTTTGCGTTTATTGAAGATGGAAATTGAAGACATCATTCTAGACTGCGATTTTAGAACTTTTATTCATAAATATCTGTTGGAGAGATTTATTTTCTAGCGTTTTAGAATATAAAAACCCGAAAATTTTTCCGGCGCTACGCGCCGGAATGGGGAACAACTTACAGTTCATCAGTTTTATTTTTATTTATTTCTCAACGTTGTGAAGGTCCATTTTCCAGCGTTTTAGAAAGTGAAAATCCAAAAAACTTTTCGGCGCTCTGCGCCGGACCAAGAGCTAAATAAAATTAGATGATTCTAATCGGAGCCACAAAAATGTCAATAGAGCGGATAAATTTCTGAGAACTCTATCGTTAACATGCTTTACCTGCTCCTGTAGAACACCAATATATTCTTCATGAGCTCATTTTTAACAAACATAACCAGAATTTTCTCAATTTTTTCCTCATTTTTGCAGGTTTCTGACTCCGAATACAACAAAATGCTTGGGTATGCTTTTAAAATGCATAAAAAAGCATCCGTAGCCACATTATAAGCGTTTTTAAAAATGAGAAAATTTTTGGAAAATGAGGAAAAAAATTTTGGGTCCGGTTCTCATGTGGAAAAAATCTTCGAGGAAAAAAAACGGTGGTGTCTATTAGGAGGATACTGCGAATGTAATCAGGGCCGTGCCAAGGATTTTTGCGGCCCGGTGCGAAGTAGATTTTTGCGGCCCTATTTTTTAAAATTAGTAGGTATATACATCTATACAGTCCTAAACGTCTATGCAGTCATTTTCACGTGAAATAAGTCTTAAATGGGAAATTCTATTGGTGTTGCACATCTCATATTGCAGAAAAAAGTTTTTTTCTTGCATCACGAATCAGGATACATTAAGAATAGCATAGGCGAGGCAACGAAATTTTTTATGTGTATTACGTCCAACTGAATTCACACATTACTGAACGATACTGTGGCTACATACAATACAACGTGAAGCTGGCGAGTATGATAACATTATAGGAAACAGTTAAATACGTGCTGAGATACATACAGACAAATGTGTAAAACTATCGATACAGACTTTACACAGTGAAACACAAAGGCGTGCTCCTGCCTTGTCGAGCATACACGTACAGTACAGTATGACACGTATGTAAGCTAGTTCAGCTCAAGTTCTTGCGGCCCCTAGTGAATGATGAAACATCAAATTTTCTGTTACACAGAAGTGCACATTATTATTTTTATTCGTGTTCGCATTGTCTAGCATACATATAGTGTACAATATATGTATACAAAGTACAAACTTAGGTCAGTTAAGTTTTTGCGGCCCCTAATTCTTTGCGGCCCGGTGCGGCTGTACCCTTCGCACCCCCCAAGGCACGGCTCTGAATGTAATTTTTTATATCTGCAGTATACTCAGGGTTTTTTTGCACAGGCCAGGTTGCAATGTGCAACTTGGGGAAAAATTTTGGTTGCACAGATAAATTTTTAGTTGCTCACTCTAAAATCAATGAATTTGCTTAAATTTATCGGAAAAACCATCGCAAACTAGTTTTCTTGACATTTCATTCGATTCGCGTCGGTTTTAGGCATTTAAAACCCAATTTTTTGAGTTTCGGAAACCAAATGAAAAAGTTAATATGACTAGACTAGAGTGGTTCGACGCGTAGCGCCGAAAATTTTTTCTGGATTTCAATATTCTGGAACGCTGGATGATGAATCTTTTCACCTTTTCTTTCCCAGACAGAAGGTTTGATTTCTCGGTGAATTTAATGAATTTCAGTGGGACAAACTGAAATCCAAAAACTAGGCAAGCCGCTTCTAACTGCCAAAAATTTC
>CAWUHX010000001.1:2266941-2428893 GCA_963922205.1 Romanomermis culicivorax
GCGGAAGTTTTTAGCTAAAGGGCCTACTGTAGCCCGCGTTCATAAAGAAATAAAAATATAACAAAACGAATCATAGAAATGCATGAAAAATATAAAAACAAACACAAAATGCATGTGTAAAAATGAAATAAAAGAAAACATGAATGAGTAATAAACAAATTATGAAGAAAACAAAAATATTAACATGATCGGAATCACGTGACGTTGGGGATTTGAGCGGCACGTGACAAGTAAAATACTAAAATGGGTACTGAATAAGAATGGCGTCTGATGCATGTGATGACAGGAGTCTTTTCTGGATGAGAGCACCACCAAAAGCTGGCTTCCATGAAATTCACAATGATCCTCATTCGTCAGAAAAACCACGTTTTTTCACGCTTTTTTAATTTACCGCATTTCCTCTCGTTGTACAGTAAAACTAACATCGTGCGCAAAAATACCACGACAAGGGAGTACTCTTTTTCATCTCTCCGCGGAAAAATAGCATTTAAAAAAAATAGACTATAGATATTCAGTCTCCGAGCTCAAAAATGCTGCAGCAGCAATGCAACTGATACGATTCTTATCTAGCGCAGTGAATAAAAAAGAACATAATTGATGTTGTTTAAACAATAAGTTCCATCTACTTCAACTAATTCTGGAAATTCAATAAACCATTGACGCATGAGACTAGTTTGAAAAAAGATTATATCCTCAACATTTGATTGTGGGTCTGATAAAAATTTGAGATACGAGCCTGGATCAGTCTTTTTCACATTTTCAAGAAAATATATGGTTTTGGAAACTTCGTTGGCTTTCTCAGAACTGCGAGCAGCATCTATGATGTTACAAATATTATGATTAGTCACTTGTTTACCTTCAGTGGAGCGAATTTCCTCAGCAATTAATTTTAACTTAGCTCCCAACTGGGCTGCTTTTACAATGAAATTGCATCACCGTCTAATCTTCTTTTATGTGGGAAATGAGACAATAATTCTTCAGAAACTTCGTGATTATGTTTAAAATTCGAGAGGGTGACTTTCAGTTTATTTTCCGCATTACTGAAATTAATATTTAAACGACAGCTACACCCCGCAGCTCCGAAATAACTTTGATTGGGTTGTAGGCCTATGCCAGTTGCCCTACAACGAATACCATTCCTGCAAACTATAACAAGCTTTGAAAAAATAAATTTCTTTTCATCGTTATGAAAACGTTTACTGGACCCGATTGAAAATGACTGAAAAGTTTCATTTTCTAGCCGTCGATGGCTTTGGCGAGATTTTGGAAGCAACCAGAAACCGAATCAGCTACTAAAGCTTTCGAAGCATCTGCAGTGGACAGGTCAATAATCTTCGGCTGCAGCATTCTCTGCAAATTATAAAGTTCAATGGCTTGTACATAACAATAAGTTTCCTCATATATTGGTATCGACCAGTTTATCATGTAAATCGAATGGATTTTAATAAATGCGTATACAAATTAGGATAATTATGAAAATATAAACTGTATGCAATGTGCCAGGCTGAATAGGTAAAAGCTGACAAATGTGCAGTCTGATCCGCAAGATGGAAATATCAATAAAAAATTAGTGAGATGAGATATACTGTACTTTTCGTACGGCTAATAGTAGGTCTTAACAAGCATCACAGCGTAAAGCCATCAATACAGTAACTTCGATTTTCTAGATCCCATATAACAAACTTTTAAACTTCATTTTCAAATTTGAATCTGAACAGAAACATTAGAAAATTGTCTGGAGTATTGACTCCAACAAATCTGCAATGGCGGTGCTGAGCAAAAGTCCTCTGTGCTCCGGGTTTCATCTGGTTACCTGTACTTGGGGGGGGGGACCTCCCCCCAACTTGGCCATCAACCATGTACCCAACCCCCAGTTTGGGAAAAATTTGCAAAAAAGTGTATATTTTTTGGTTTTTTTGGGAAAAATTTCGACGTCTAAATTCAGTGTGATTTTTCAGCTGATATGGATGATAATTGTACTGAAAAAATTTTCAAACATGAGCATTTGATAACCAGCCCAAAACAGGTGAGATTTCGGGCTACAGCCTAGCCGACCTTCTGAAGATGAAATGGTTAGTCTAGGGCAGAATGTCAGGAAGAATGCTGGAACTGTGCCTTATTATCATTCTGATGAGCAATATTTTTTCTTAGTTAAGTTTCATGAAATTAGCTGTTTACTCTTCTCGATAATAATAAAACAATTTTTATCATCATGTCATAATCCATTGGTAAAAATTGATTAAATATATTTTTTTAATTTCAGGCCTGCAAAAGGTTACTGTTTCGAAAATTTGCACCAAACATTGTGTGTATGGATACCACCTATGGCATTAATTGAAAGAAGTTGTTACTTGTCACAGTTTTGGTATTGGATGATACTCGGCGAGGATTGCCGGTAACTTGGTTCTTGTGTAACCAAGAAAATGAACAAAGCTCAATAACATTTTTGAAGGCCCTTAAGAAAGAGTAAATTTTCATATAATTGACTTTTTCTGATTCAAATTCTGAAAACTCTCCCCTTGATTATTTCATTGAAGATCATGGAATTTTGTCTACATTATGTAGTATGCTGCCATAAGCATTCTGAAGAAATTGATCTGCTTGGAGTGCAATTTTTTGATGGAAAGTTTTGTGGAAAGTTAAATCAGCAAATGTGAAAAAGGATTCAGATATTTTTTACATTGTCAAGTGAGGCACCTTATTTTAATACAGCTTATACAAAAATTGCACCAGTTTTGTACTGAAAAAAATAATCAACAGAATTTTGAGTATTTGGATTTCTCATTTTCATTCATTTTCCCCATGTTTAGTGTACATTTAGTGTACATATGTTGAGTTTGCATTGACATGATTTTTTGGTAGCTAGATATACTTGCAAGCATATTTACTGTATCAATTCTTTGCAACTGAACCATCAAAATCTATGTTATCCACAATTTGAATTGCTAGAAGAAAGAACGACCAAAGAATGTGTCAATATTTCATCAGCAGAAACAACAGACAAAATTGTCAAGGTTGTGGAAAAATTGATGAAAATTTCAACGAAGGAACGTGTCTGCCAAAGTTTATCAATTAATCCAAGAGCTGTGGAAGTTGCATTGAGCAGATTTAATGAAGTCTATACAATAATTGCATCTTCCCATCATGAAAGCCCAATATCTCAGCCTCATTATGCTGCTGTAACGTTGTTGCACCGGGTGGAAGCCTGCGCTTCCACCAACTGCAACAACGTTACATGGAGGTCGTGCTGAGAGGGGGCCCCTTGCATGCCTCAGCAAGGGGAGAGAAGTTGTGACGAGGACGTCACTCTTTTCTAGGGGGGAATGTCACAATGCGCACACGCTGCCATCGTGCGTTTTCCTCTGAACCCATAGACTTGATGTTTCACGCACAAGTCAGGGCCCCACACTCAGATATTTGTGACATGGCGAGGCTGGAAAATCGACCTTAAGTCTGGCACTCGCCCTTAAGTGCAAAAACTTCACCCTTGGGTCGGAACTACCCCCAGGTCGGGTCAATTCCCATTTTAAGTCGGACAAGCCCCCTTAAAATCGGGTACTAGCCATCCAATAAGTCGGAGACCCCCCAAATTCGGGTTTACTGCCTAATAGGTCGGGAATGTCCCTTATTTCGGATTACCGCTACTGTAGGTCGGAAACCTCCCCTCAAGTCACGTGTTATTACTGTGAGTCCGAAATTTTTCCCGTGCCACCGAGAGTTATTACTGTAGGTCGGGAATTTATCCCTTAACATCAAGTTTAATTACTGTAAGATGGGATTTGCCCTTACGAGTGATCTAAAATGTGATCTACATGTGTAAATAATTATCTCATGCATGTGTATAACCCCTATGAGTAATAAATTCCCCCTGAGTCGAGTTATTTATCCTCAGAGTCGAGTTATGTGTCCCAGAGTTGAGTTATATATCGAGTATTCTGTATTTCTCCTCTGATTAATTCTGTATATTCTGCATACTTAATCTGTGTTGTAAACTACCTTATCTGTCTCTTTTCCCTTTATTCCCCCCCCCCTTCGCTAATCCTGGGTGGTATACTGTAGCCCTCCGGGTGGGTGCCATTACAGTACGCCTGTACCCATTCCCGTACTGTAACTACAGTATACCCATACGCGGGTACTGGTATCACAGCGGTAGGGGTTGACAGCCTCTCCTGACTGTCGGTGGTCCATGACCCCATGATACAGTACACCCTCCACGTATGATTCTGGACGTCATACGTGGCTGTGATCTGTTAAGTGTGTACAGTATTTTTGTATGTCGGTGGAAACTGTCGGAATTGCTCACTTTTCCGGCCCCAAAATTGTTACACCTACTGTTTACACATTTAACACGTGTATGTCCAAATCTCGTATTTCCCGTTTTTTGGTTATTTTTCCCTCCATTTCTCTTCTCGGTCATCTGAGCGGTGTCAAAAAAAAAAAAAAAAAAATTTTTTTTGTTTTCTGATGCCACCGCTACAGTATGACACCCTTACGTAAGTTTCTCTCTCTTTCTCATTTCTACTTACTGTAAGGTCTGTTCTCTTTCATTCTCGGGTTGTTGCATCTAGATCATAGACTTTAAGGGTCATGCTCTTTGACGTCAGCAACAACAACGTTACGGGTTGTTGTTGTTGTGTGGTTCAGCCTCACGGATGCAACCACTGACGTCTGCAACAGCCGCTTCACTTGCTGTTGCTTTTAGGGGTGGGTAGCCCTCCGGGTTCTACTCCTGACGTCAGCAACGGTGACATCACGTGTTGTTGTTTTAAGTTAACACTCCTGCAGTAATGACTTCTGACGTCTGCAACAGCTGAAGCTTACGTTGTTGTAACAGGTTCGGCTGGTTCTCTGCACCCCATCTGTGATGTCAGCAATGGTGACGCACTGTGTCACTATTCAAAGATGTGCAGGTCTTACGGGTGCCACATCTGACGTCTGCAACAACTGCATCTCATGTCATTGACTTAAGGTATCAGACCCTTGGTTCCACCTTTTGACGTCAGCAACGGCACCATAACGTGTTGCTGTATACCGATAGTTGGCTTCAGGGCCCTATTGCTGACGTCAGCAATGACAAAGTATCATGTTCTCGCAGCAGGAATTGAGGTTACATGATCCTATTTCTGACATCTGCAACGGTAACATTACGTGCTACTGCAGGGGTTTTGCTGGCCTTAGGCACTCACCCCTGGTGTCTGCAACTGCGACATGATACTTGAATACTCTTATCCCAGGCACCTACAGTCAGCACCAAGGTCATGTGTTGGTTCATACCCTTACCTTTTGACGTCAGCACCAGGTTACTGTCGGTCCTATGAGTATTCCACTTGAGTTGTAGGTGGTCGCTGGCGCATGGTCCTATCACCCACCTCTCTTGTCAAAGGGTTCGTGTGTGTCTGGGGACTGATGCCTGGGAAACATCAGTCCACATACATACACCACCTGAGATGCTCTCTAGTCTGCGTACTGATCAGGTTGTCCGCCCGGGTAGCGGCACTGTTGATTAGCACGTGACTGCTTTCAAGCTTTAACTGCAGGTTTGAACGAGTTACACTCGGCCTCAGCTGGGTTGGTTGTTTGACTCGTGTAGACGGTAGGCATTTGCAGTCAGTACTGCCTGTGTCTGACGTCTGCAAGGGTTTAGCAATCTTCTTGTAAATTTCTTATCTAAATTCACTCCTTCTCTTTCATCTCATCGAGCTGTCATACATAGATCTTCTTTAGTGTCCCCGCCGTAGTGGTTCCCGAGGGACCGCGGCACAGCCTCCGGTTGGGCCTAGAGTGTATAGGACCCCCTGTCATATTTTATTCACTTGAACGCCTTCGTTAACTGGCTTAACGACGCCCGCGCTAGAGTCGCCACTGACCCAGAGTCCGCCTCCGCGGTCCACTCCCTGTTAGCCATGTAATGTAATAGGCACCGTTGAGTCCGCCTCAGGGAAGGTATTGAGTACGCCTCGATACATAACTGCATCCGCCTCAGTTATTTTACACTCATATTCACCCAGGGACACCTTGTACCCGTGATCCCTTAGATGTTTTCGGGTGCGCCCTCAAAACATCCAGAGTAATTCATTTTAACTGACTGAGTGTGTCAGAATAGCACCCTTGGTACCCGTGCTCCTTCTCTCTTTCACTGTGTGACCTGCGAGCCTCATTTCATCTCAGTGATCGGCAACCCGGCCACCAGCTGTATATAATACTCCTGGAGAGTGTCCGTTCTGTTCGGAATGCGGGCTCCTGTTTCGGACAGGGCTGTAAGTTACTTGCGAATGTCGTCCAACACAGAACCTCTGTACAGTCCATCACACTGTGCAGAGATCGCAATCGCTCCTGGCGAGTGAGGCCCGTTGCGTAACTGCGCGACCCCTTTACGTAACTGGGTTTGTAAACTAGTTTTGTCCCTATTTATTGCTCCCTTTTAAGTTCACTTTCAGTTGTCCACATCCTTTTCACTTTATGCCACTTTATGCGCTACTCCTGGTGAGTAGGATCTTGCCGGCTACGAGTCCGCCTCGCCCCAAGGTTTGTAAACTAGTACAAATGGTCGAACCTCCAGGAAAAATCCCTCCTGAGCGGGTTCATCTGTCATCTTATTTTTCGGCAGGAAAACCGCCTTTTCTCTCCTCTTATATCTATCCTTCTGTCCTCCTCAGCTATTCTAGTTGCCGGGTCCAGGCCCCAACTCTACATTTTTGGTCGGGATCGATTCCCCCACATCCCAGGCCATGCCTCTGTCCATCACGGGCGACCAGATAAATTCCCTTCTGCGTCACCCTGGTGTACTCTGATCTTGCATCTTACAATCCTATTCCATTCTAGCTCCCTTTTCATGGTCGCTAGTCTTAAGCTAAATCAAGTTTACGTCACAAAGGCCGTCGCGCACGCGTTTTTTCGAATTCAGGCGCTCTTTCGCCGCGAATTCAAAAGTAGTACTCACTTTCACTTTACACAATAGAGACACCTCGCCGTTCCTGCCGTCTCAGTACCCAGCCTGTACAGACCAGTGAGCCGCTCTCTATTCAATTTGACTTAATTGCTTCACGGGCAAGGACGTCTGTTCTAACCACCTTACGGGAAAACGAACCCTCGGACATGAAGTCGGAAGCTGATCTCCCTTCACAGATCGAGAACAAGGTCCAGGCAGCATTTGAGAATGATCTTGGACCCCTCAACCAAAAGTTAGAGGCCATGAATGGTCAGAGGCACCCTCCCGTGTCCAGCTTTGTGGCCCCTCCAACCTTCTCCGGTGCTTTTGGTGAGTCTATCACTGATTTTATGTCGCATCTTACTCGTTTCTTTACACTCCAGGGTGTAAGCTAAACGGATCATGCGTATAAAATCGCCTTCCTGGAGTCATGCCTCACGGGTCCTGCTCTTGCCTCCTACCGGGACTTTAGCAGCAGCACTCCAATACCTACCCGCTACGAAGAGTTTACGGCTTTTCTACGGAGAGATTTTCGGGTAGGGCGCGACTCTGATCTGCATCAGCAGCTGATCCAAGATCGACTGCAGAAGCCGACAGAGTCCGCAATAGTCTACCTTGAGCACCTCAAGAGACTATCCAGGGTAGCGTATCCAGATCTCGCGACGGATGTCCGAGATTCTATCATCAAACCTATCTTTCTGCGAGGATTGAAGCCAATCCTCCGAGATAGTATCAAGTTTAGGGAGTTTACGACTCTTGAAGAGACACTCAAGGCAGCCTGTTACGCAGAATCCCAAATCTTTCGGGACGAGATCCAGTACACTGCACCATCTAACGCCGTTTTCTCTTCAGAACCTAAACACGCCGGATATAATCCCGAAATGCCCAACAGAAGCGCAAACGGTCGTCAGAGCAACGCTCCAACGTCGTCATCCTCCGCCGATGAGGTTCGCCGCTTGAAACAGGAAATGGCCAGGCTCACGGCCCACGTAGCGAAGCTCACGGCCCAGCAACGTGCACCAGCGCCAATCCAACAGACGCCGCCTCCACAGCCGTCGACACCAAATCAGTCCGCCGGGCGACGCTCGTCGGGAGCACACCTTCAAACGTGCTCCTTCCAGGGACTGTGTACACATAGCGACGCCGACTGCCGGGCCCAGCGTCCCACTGGTGCCGCTCCCGGTAACAACACCGCTAACGGTGGTCGCTGTTATTTTTGCCGTACACGTGCCCACCCCACAGACCGATGTGATAGGCCATGCCCTCATTGTTGTCAAGTGCGAGTGCACCGATCAACTGCCTGTCCGCAGCGCAATCCGGCAAACACGGGTGAGAATGTCTACCAAGATACTGGTTATTCTTCCCAGGGGACAAATGTGTATCACCAGAGAAATGGTTATCACCCTCCTAACGGGATGGGAAACCAATATCGGCAGCCCATACGTCGCAACAATGCCGTTGGGGCTACCGATGGCCCTCCTCATCCAGATCCTCTTGACCTGGATGATGAGGCACTCACTGAACACCTGACAGATTCTTCACAACAGTGTTATCCTGTCTGCGTAATCAGTATTGGATTTTCAGTGGTCCAAGCAGCCCAGGTACCCGTACCGATAAATGTATCGGACATACCGCTGCCACCACCACCACCAAGGTATGCGATGCCGGTCACTCTGGACCCCTCGACGACACCGCAGTTTGTTGGCCACGCTAACATCCTCGCATCGTATCGCATCCCCAAAATTAAGACTGTTGAGCCAGCTCCAGCCGCGAACACGACATCTTTGGCGCCACCGGCCCGCATCGTCTCTCCAGGACCACTGCCTTCGATCCCCACGGATTCGGCTACGGAAGTCCCCGACCAGGTCGAGCCCATGAATTTGTCAGGTATACTACCTTCTTCTTCAGGTGATCCTAGAGTAGGAACCAGAAATCTATCTCAGTCCACGACTCTATCGATTTCTTGTTCACAGCGCCATCGCCCGTCCAAGACGCGATGTTGGCCATCTGGTCAGTTGACCTGGCCAAGAAATACCCGCATTTGCCGTGGACTCTGCTCAACGAGCCATCGCATGTCGAAGCGTTCACGGCCGCCGACGTGGTGCTTGCGGCACCTGTTTCAATGCGACTCTTAGGACCCGACGTCGCCCGACGGGCACTCGAGTTCATTGCCAATGGGACTATCACAATCTCGCCCGTCGAGAAGTTCTTATTGGACGGGGAGCCATCCTCGCCTTCGGTCGATGCCGTCCGCCGAGCAGTCGAACAGGCCAGTCGGATCCTCCTGCCTGCTGCCGCCGCTACATCACCGACAGCAGCGCCACCTGTTGCCGCGACATCGCCAACAAAAATGGACATTACTGCTTCCTCGCCCCCGGCCAAGGAACCCGCAAATGATCCTACACCACCGGCAACAGCCCAAAATACATCGTCGGCAACAGCCCAAGCCAAATCGCTGGCGCCATCCAAGAGACATCTCCGACCGCTGCGACCAAGTCGCCCGTCGTCGAACACATGGCCGTCGACGAGACCTTACGTCCGGTCAACGAAGATGTCAGCATCGTTGAGGAATCTCTGTTCCCAACGGCAGTCGCCCCACGGTCGCCAAAAATCGGTATCCTCCGGGAAATCCACCCGTGTGGTGGATTGGTCCTCGATTTCCCCGGCCAGGAACCCATCTCGTCCGACAGCGACGAAGAAGAAATCTGACACTGCCCCTCAGGCCAGATTTGTGAAAATGAGTGAACACTTACAAATTACGTTTGTACAGTTGTTTTTGATAATAAAATTGACCTTGGTAGCATCACTGTTTCTAGGGGTGAGTTAGTCAGCACCGGCGGCTCAGTATCAATTTTGTGGTCTCTCAAGAAGCGGACATCCACTTGAGTTACCCTAGCGTGTAGAGTGTAAACCACCGCAATCTTCATGGAGCCCACGGCGCATGAATGTTACGGTGTATGTCCCTAGTTCAGACCGGATTACAACCACAGCGTGGAAATGCACATTGCGCACCCGCAAAGTCTGCACCAACACTGGTTTCTTCAGCTCTAGGGGCATCACTGCAGACGTCATTACCACTCAGCACTTAGCGCCTGCGGCCTGCACGCTAGCACATCGCACTAAGATGTTTGGTTCACAAAAACTTGTCGGCATTCGCCCTGGCTTTTATAGCACAAACCAAACATTGGAAGTGATGTACGAATGGTGCTGCAGCGACGTCTGCAAGACAGTGACTAACCTCTTCATCGAGGAGGGACAAGTCGCTTCGTGGGACGGCACTACGGCCCTAAGCACCTTAGGCGATGTAGGTGGATGCAGTCCCACTGCAGGTCAGTGCACTACTCTAGACGGGGTCATTGTCTGGCCTGCACAAAACTTCACGGCGCGGTGTCATTATCACCCCAAGGGAAATTACACTGCATCCATGTCAGGGAACCACGTCATCATCGATGATCTACAGGTTGCCCTCAAGATCCTGGGAAACTCCCGCGTCTTCCAACTGTGCCCAGAACTACGTTCCACCACAGTCCGGACGGATCAGGGTCTTCTCCTTCGCATCCACGGGAGATACAATTTGACCCAAAACTTGTTCAAGATGGCAACGGACACACGTCCCGATCCTGTCAATGCCAAATTGAACTACCTGGCTCAGCAGATCAAGGAGTCGGAAATTAACGGTTTCCGGTTCACGTGGCTTGAGCTCTGCTCTCACGCTCAACGCTATCTTGATCTGACTTGGCAGTTGCTTCGCTTCGACCCTACCTTGGGTGCCCGGGCATTCCTCCAGAGGAATGATCTGATGGCGGAATTCACAGGCGATGCACTGACAAAATGGCCGTGTCAGAAGGTCAACGCCACCTACGTTTACCACTCGTACCGGGTGGGAAACGTTTGCTACAAGTACTTACCTGTACAGGTCAGCGGCACCATCTATTTTGCCACCCCCGGTGGTCCAGATCTCATTAAATCTAGCCCAATTGTGCCGTGTCATCACCACTTTACAGGGATTTTCCGAAATCGCTCGGGCTGGTTTACTGAGTCTGGCGCGGTCCATGTGAGCCACATCCCACTGGAACTCTTCTGGAAGCAGCGTTTCAAAATCACTCACTTCGAGGCACCGGTGCTCTTCCATGACCAGTTGGCGATGACCCCTTCAAACTTTGCCTTCTTTAAACAGTATGTTTACAAGA
The DNA here is from genome assembly GCA_963922205.1 of Romanomermis culicivorax. NCBI lineage: Eukaryota > Metazoa > Nematoda > Enoplea > Mermithida > Mermithidae > Romanomermis > Romanomermis culicivorax. The sequence goes on from CAWUHX010000001.1 coordinate 2,278,060, forward strand.
CTGAGCAAATTGAAGCGGTACTCAACCGGCTGGTAAACTTTACCGCTGGTCTATCCCTGCAACCAGACGCCATCTACCAGGCCTTTGCAGGGGTAGGAACCGACATCAAGGCCTCTCTGGAAGGTGTCGGTCTGGCAGCAAACCATGTTATTACGGGTCAACAACACACCCTCGCCCAGGGCTTGCATGCTGTCCTGAGCGGGCCGGTCCAGTTGATCTTTAACATCCTAATTACCCTGATGGTACTGATCGGTGTCAGATACCTTGCCTATCTTGGTGTATCTTATTATCTCAGCTACCGTCTGTGGAACAAACAGGTCCGGTTTGTTCGCCGTTTCTCCCCATTGGGTCTTTACCGCAAAGTCCAACGCTGGATCGGTTTTCACTACGTGCAAAACGATGTGCCTTCCCAGCTTGACCGAATCACACCGTGCTTCGTCGTGCTGCTGGATGCCAAGGAAACTCCTGCTTTCCTTGACACGGGTTGCCCCCGCACTATCATTAGCCAACGTCTTCATAAGGCCTTGGCTAAAGAAAGTCCGAAGGCGGTCATGGCGTTCCAGCAACATCACGACTTTAACCCATTGATAAGCATCAACATTAAAGCCGTTCATACCATCCTTTCGGGACCATATGAAATCATGTTGCCCGGAAACCGCCAGCCGAACACACGGATCGATATACATCTCCATGTATGCAAGACTACATCTCCCTTCTGGGCACCTGTTGACCTCATACTCGGACTGGACTTCTTAGAACAGTTCAAGAACATTATGTTTGACTACCAACGTAATGTTTGTCGGCTGGACGCGGTAGAATTACCCCTCCTGCTGACCACGCCGGAGATTGACCAGATCGACCCCTGGTGGGAGAAAACCTGTGCTCTCTCGCGAAACTCACACAGGTCGGGATCACGATCGCGGTCCAGGGCTTCGTCCATCTCTCGGCCACACTCACGGGCCTCCTCAGTTGCCTCATCACGTGGGTCAACCAGGGGATCCCGGGCCTCTTCTAGACGGGCAAGTCGTCATTTGTTGACCTTGCACGGGTCAGGTTGCCCTCGACCTCCGCCTGGAAACTCTCCAGTCATGCTAGAGAAAGGCCGATACCGTGAGCCAAGTGATTCAGATGCTCCGGCATCACCCGTGCCAAACGGGCCACCGCTATCGGACACCGAGATTGAATCACTAGGAGCTACTCAGAGCCCAAGGGACCACTCAGATCACGTACTCACGGTACAGGATGAGTCCACCCTTCTGAACAACCCGGAACCCTCCGTCGGATACGCTCTAGTAGGTCTACTACGTCGTACGGGACTGCCGATTCCAAAGCGGTCCGGTAAGACCAAACACACTAGTGGTGCCACCACACCTGATTCCGGTCATGTGGTCTCTGCTTTTTACCCAAATGATATTTGGACACCCCATATCAAAGTTCTCCTCAACAACTGGGTAGAAGCAAAGGCACTGGTCGACACAGGAGCTGTTTTCTCACTCCTGGACCACATGTTAGCGGCCCAGCTGCCCGACTTGACACTTTCACCAACCAGGGCTCGTCCTATCGCAGCCAATGGGTCCCCGATCCCACTGCTAGGAGCAGCCTATATCATGGTTACAGTGGCTGATGTCTCTGAACGGATTCAGGTCCAAATACAGGAGAACTGTTCAGCTGAACTGGTCCTCGGAACAAACTTCCTTGGCCGGTTCAATTGTGTCAGCTTGAACTGGGAGAAATCCTTCCTCCAGTTCAAGGAAAGTAGAATCCCCTGTGACGGTCTCATCCACAGCCCACCTTCTGCCCGCGGCGCCTTGCCCCTGAAGGACTTGGTAATTCTGGAGCCTCGCTCCCTGACTCGATTCACTGTACCTGTGCCACCAATTTATACGAACGTACCTGAGGTGGCCTTTTTCCCAAAGCACCTCACGGGATCTCAAAGACACGTATATTTGGCTGGAAGCGTGAGTACCGTGACCAACGGTCACATACCACTTCAAGTAGTTAACCCGAATACTCATTCCGTGGTTCTCTACCCACACATGACCATCGGTCATGTGCAAATGCATAGTGAGCCCTCACGGGAATCACCGGTCAACTCAGACACCGTCCTCGATCGTCAGTGGGTCGAGGCCAATGCTGTAATCTCACCGGATATCTCCCCTCGGGACCGGGCAGCCTTACTCGACCTGCTGGTTGCATACACCGACCTTTATGCTCTTGATGAAAAGGACACAGGTTCCACTGATCTCGTCCAGCACGAAATCAGCACGGGCGACGCCCGCCCAGTCCGCTGTTTCCCTTACCGGTCCTCACCTAAGGAAAAGGATCTCATCATGCAGGAGGTGAAGGCGCTCCAGGAGAAAGGTATTATTCGGCCGAGCACGTCGCCGTGGGCTACTAATACTGTCCTGGTGCGCAAGAAAAACGGTTCTCACCGTATGTGTGTCGACTTTCGTGGTCTTAACGAGGTCACGAAAAAGGATGTCTACCCTCTCCCACGGATAGATGACATTCTCGACACACTCAAGGGTATGAAGTATTTCACTACCCTTGACCAGGCTAACGCTTATTGGTCAATCCCGATTGCCGAGGCGGATAAGGAAAAGACGGCATTTAATACGCCTATTGGACTTTACGAATTCAATTATTTGCCTTTCGGTCTGTGCAACGCACCAGGGACATTTCAACGCCTTATGGACCTCCTCCTCACTGGAATCCAATGGCGCACGGTTCTGACCTATCTCGACGACATTTTGGTGTTCGGGAACTCTCACACCCAAATGCTTGAGCACCTGGCAGATGTGTTCGCCCGTCTTCGCCGGGGTGGAATGAAGCTCAGACTGAGCAAGTGCAAATTCTCGCACTCAGAGGTAGAATACCTAGGCTATCGCATCTCACAGAGCGGCCTAGAACCTGACCAAGCCAAGCTGGCTGCCGTCCAAAACCTACCCATTCCACAAAACGCCAAAGACATCAAGTCCTTCCTAGGCCTCGTGTCTTATTACAGGCGTTTCATCCCTAGTTGTGCCCGGCTCAGCGAGCCACTAACCAAGCTCTTACGGAAGGAAACTACTTTCCAGTGGTCAAAACCTCAGCAGGAGGCGTTCAATGAACTCCGCCGCCTGCTGACCAACCCTCCTATCCTGCGCCATCCCGACTTTTCGAAATCCTTTATCCTTCAAACTGATGCAAGTATTTCGGGGATAGGAGCGGTTCTAAGCCAGTTAGACGAACTTGGATACGACCATCCTGTCGCGTACGCCAGCCGAGGGTTAACAGCGGCCGAGAAAAACTATTCCATTACAGAACTGGAAACTCTCGCTGTTGTCCATTTCGTCAAGCACTTTCGACCATACCTCTTCCAGCACGAGGTGGTTGTTCAGACCGACCATACCGCGGTCAAAGCAGTGCTGGAGAAGCCTAACCCCTCTGCTCGGATCGCTCCGTGGGGACTCGCGCTCGCCGAATTCAAACTGACAATTCGGCCGCAAAAAGGTCAGTCTAATGGTAATGCTGATGCATTATCACACCTGCCGGATCCTAACTCCCTCACCGGTCAGAGTATTGATGATACTCCCCTTTACAGACCTGAGGGGCATGTTATGATGATCACCGATGGTGCGCAGCACCTGGCGAGATCAAGGACCTTGACTGATGGTGTGCAGCACCTGGCGCGTTCAAGTAATTCAGCACCGATCACTGTTGGCGCGGAGCGCCCGGTACGATCAGAGTCTTATGCCGAGATATCGTTTGGTGCGCAGCACCCCGACCTTTTCGCTGCTCAGCTGGAGGATCCGGAGTTAGCTGACATCATTCGCTCTCTTAAGCCTCTGGGCGACCAGAATGATGTGCGAGGCTACCATCTGTTGGATAACGTTCTTCTGAAATGGACAGGCGAGTCCAATAAGATTGTCATACCCAGATCCATGGTTACTACCATTATCCGGGCTCATCATGATGACATCTTAGCTGGACACTTTGGTGCTAAACGTACTGCGGGGCTCATTGCTCGCAGATACCACTGGCCTTCCCTCAGTTGGGATGTCAAGTCCTTCTGTCAGCGGTGTGATCTTTGCCAACGGAATAAGCCCGCTCGACAGAAAACCACTGCGACCCTGAAACCCATCACCATCAGGGGACCGTTTCATCGGGTAGGTGTCGACTGTATGGGACCAATGACCACTAGCGAAGCTGGCAACCATTTCATCGTAGTCTTCATCGACTACTTTACGAAATGGGTCGAGGCTTTTGCTACTCCGGACATCACTGCGCACACCATAGCCCGGCTGTTTGTAATGCAAATTGTCTGCCGGCACGGGGCACCGCAGATTCTTCAGTCAGATCGTGGCACTGATTTCACATCAAAACTGATGACTGAGATCACTGCGATCTGCGCAACGAAGAAGATCCACTCTACCGCCTATCATCCGATGACCAACGGCGAGGTGGAAAGAGCTAATCAGACGCTAGCCACACGGCTACGTATGTATGTTCATCAAGGACATACTGATTGGGATGAACACCTACCATACACTGTGTTTGCCGTCAATATCAGCATGAATGAGTCAACAGGGTACTCGCCCTTTGAACTCATATACGGTCGCACACCCATGCTCCCTGTTGATGCCGCGCTTTCATTCAACCCTCCGGCCCATATCATTAATGTTTCCTCATATGATATGGAGGTCAAACGTCATTTCACGAATGCGTTAACCTTAATCCAGAGTTGGATTGAGAAAGCACAGGAGGCCTATGCACGGTCTTACGACCGGAAGGCACATGAAGTCTCGTACAAAGTAGGGGATCAGGTGCTCAAACTGCGCACCTCCAGCAAACGTGGACTCACTCCTAAATTGCTGCCCATCTACGATGGGCCCTATCTTGTAACAAGTGTGGCATATCCCAATGTCACACTTCGTCTCGAGACGGATCAGGAAGACACTGTACATGTCAACCAGCTTCGACTTTACGTGTCCCCTGAACCACCGAGTGAAGCAGAGGATACACCTCCCACTTCACAGGCAACGGATTCGGCACCCTTATTGTATCCTTCAATAAGCCGGGACTTTACACCGAATTTGATTGACCCACATCTTGATGCAGAGGTCCCCGACCCTTAATTCAAGATGCATTCTCTTCATTGTCCCCGCTTACGGACGAGGACGTCCTTTTTCGAAGGACCGCCGTGCCCCTCACGAAGTATCCACTCTTGTCCATGCTGGATCTTAGTGGATAAAAGAGAATGTTCAGCAACCAAAGCGTCTCATCTTAGGCGCATCCCCACGCGATAGCCTACACCTCACTGGGTGCATCCCCTGCGATAACCGGATATCCTACACTACACTGGGTGCATCCCCTGCGATAACCCGATAATCTGTACCTCACTGGGTGCATCCTCTGCGATAACCCGACAATCTGTACCTCACTGGGCGCATCCTCTGCGATAGCCTACATCTTGCCCTGAAATTTTTTCTTTTCTGTGTTCTAGACTTTCGCACAGGATATTCAATGTCTGCAACTCCACGCATCAACAATTTCTGGTTACCATACTGTCGAACGAATTACGATCAAAGAAGGCCCCATCCGCCAACAACCCAACGGACCTACTCGACCACTCGCCGTCGCACCTTGGAACGACCTACGACCACGGACACGCCACACAAACCTCACTACTAACCACCGCAAGGACGAGGACGCCCTTTTTCGAAGGACCGCCGTGTCACGTGCCGCTCAAATCCCCAACGTCACATGATTCCGATCATGTTAATATTTTTGTTTTCTTCATAATTTGTTTATTACTCATTCATGTTTTCGTTTATTTCATTTTTACACATGCATTTTGTGTTCGTTTTTATATTTTTCATGCATTTCTATGTTTCCTTTTGTTATATTTTTATTTCTTTATGAATGCGGGCTACAGTAGGCCCTTTAGCTAAAAACTTCCGCCAGTCGTGCTCCACGAGCACATGGCTATTTTTGGTGCACTTCATGCACCTCTTATCATCAAAAATTAGCGTCGTTTTTGTTACGCAAAAACGACTAGCTAAGAAGTTTAGCTAAAGACGTTCATATGCTTAGCATAGGCACTGCAGTCGGCCTCAGTGCTAAACGCATGTGAACGAAAAATGTCTATGTGCTCATAGGCATCTTCTGCATCGCGTCTAGCTGCAGAAGTTAGCTTGGACGCCGAGAAACTCCGCCCAAGCTGCAGCTGTAGCCAAACATGTCCTTAAAAGGACATGTTTCTTTAGTTTTTCGCTCATTCTTGGGTTCACCAAGCCTCCGTCCGGTTGTAACTCCGCGTCCGCCGCCTTTCGTTAAATTTGCATAATTTTATATACACCTGTGCGTCCGCCGCCTTATTACCAATAAATTTGCATAAATTTACCCTTGCTCACTGCGTCCGCGGCTTACCACCTACAGTACCCGCTGCCCATCAGTGCCAGGTGTCCGACCGCCCCCGGCTCGTGAAGAAAATGTTGGAGAATCGCCTCCCGCTCGCCGCCCCTCGCCACTAGGACTTGTGTGGATCGCATCCCCGCCCCAGTGCCAGAAGACCGAAAGTATCCGGGGACTTGCCGCCCGATTCGTCGAATTGCTTGAGAAACAGGACTAGGTGAGTCTTCTCAGGGGATTATTGTTATTTGTGGGGTATTTGTGGGGGGATCCTTCCTAAGTCGGTTTCCCAAGTTTACCACAGATAAGTAGGGCCTCCACCTCCCAGGTTCGGGCTAAAAAGGGGCTGTCTGGTTCATAACCGGGTCCCACAAATTAGGTCATTTTACGGGTGACCCTGTCCCCACTCTCACTGAGTAGGACTCGGGGATTGTCGCACCTAGCCTGGCAGCGTTGTCCATTACCCTACAGCAAGACCCCAAGGACAACACCAGAGAACCAACTATAGACCTCTCTATAGCCACCATTCGCCAGGTTAGGCCCCAACGCCAACCAGGGAAGCCTGGGGAAAATGCCAGTATCCATCAGGAGTCACAGCCTATTACTCACTGTAATAGGATCAATCTGATATGGTTCACCATCAATGTGACGTCTAAAACATGGTATTGCCTGATGTGATACCCAAACCTCCCCAGCTCTCCCAAATCCTCAGGTCATACACGTGACCAGGCGTAAAATGTGACATACGCATTCAAAACAAAGATATGTAGCTCGCTAGGCCCAGCGTTATAGCTTATCCTACAAAAATAAATTTCATAAAAACTCGTGAATCAGATGCAATTTTCAGCGCCGGGTATCGGCCATACTAATAGAGTACTATAAGAGCTTTGATCAGTTGCCTACGAGCATACCTGTAAGACTTCCGACCAGTTGGGGGTGGGGGGGTAAATCCGAAATTTGGGGGGGGGGGGTAGAAAAAAGTCGAAATTTTTCCCAAAAAAAGGCTAAAAAACATACACTTTTTTGCAAATTTTTTTAATTTTTTCCAAACTGGGGGGTGGGTTGGGGGGGGGGAGTAAATGATTTTGGGTACAGGGTTTGTGACGTCTGCAGCAAATTAAGTTTCACAGAATTTGAAAAGCAATATGAACAGTTAAAAAAATTTTCAATAGCCTGAATACACCTGAGCCTATGTTGATGGTTATTTCAAAAACTGATGAACTGGTGGAAAAAAGCTTCGATTTGGAAACAGCAAATGCTGAAACTGATGTTAGCATGTCGAAAACTGGAAGCATCGTGAGCGATCTTTTACCATCAGTGTCAAACCATGTTGAGACGAGATCTGATGATTTTAGTGAGGCTTCCGAATTAAAAAATGATCAAGACTCACCAGATCAGTTACTTTTTTTAAAAAACAGCGTAAGATTATGGGTAATGTAAAGGGTTTGACAGAGAAGCAAAGGTGTTTTTGTAAAAAGCAAATAAATCAACTTAAACTCTCTGATGCAGAAGCCAATAGTATTAACTGTGATGACTTTATTGCCGATAATATTTTGAATAAAGTATCGGATATGATCCGACTATTTTTCAACAGCGATTATCCATCTCCACCAGCCCAATGTTTGAAAAAACAAAATGGCCGTTTTGTGCAAATTATGAAGTTCAATGACTTGTACATAACAATCCATCTTGAAAATCATCGAAAAATTAAGCTATATTGTGCACAAAAGTTTCCTCATATATTGATATCGACCAGTATGCTATGTGCCAGGCTGAATAGGTAACAGCTGACAAATGTGCAGTCTGATCCGCAAGATAAAAATATCAATAAAAAATTCGTAAGATGAGATATACTGTACTTTTCGTACGGCTAATAGGTCTTACATAGCAGGCACTTTTAACAGTACTCAGGGCCGTGCCAAGGATTTTTGCAGCCCGGTGCGAAGTAGATTTTTGCAGCCCTATTTTTTAAAATTAGTAGGTATATACATCTATACAGTCCTAAACGTCTATGCAGTCATTTTCACGTGAAATAAGTCTTAAATGGGAAATTCTATTGGTGTTGCACATCTCATATTGCAGAAAAAAGTTTTTTTCTTGCATCACGAATCAGGATATATAAAGAATAGCATAGGCGAGGCAACGAAATTTTTTATGTGTATTACGTCCAACTGAATTCACACATTACTGAACGATACTGTGGCTACGTATACAAGTTTTAGAAGGTAGAATAGGAAATAGAAGCAACATAATTTTAAAACTTGAAATAGTCAAAATACTGCCATGATAACTGCGTTTATGTAATGAAAAATGAACAACGATTAGCAATCATTCAACTCGTTAAGAATTTACCATGTTTCAGAATTCAGATGCCAAAATTGTTTGATTTTAAAAGCAAAAGAATAAGACTGTGTATGTTGCGAAGAACCAATATGTATGTTATTCAAAAGATCATAACATGAACTTTCATAAGCTGGAGCTCGATTTGATATCGCTTAAGGGGACAAAAGTAACAAGCGTTTGTACATTAGCAAAAAAGTTATGGGTGAAAAACTTTTAAAAATCACAAGTAAGGCAAAATGGAAGGCCGCAAAGATTAGTAAAAAACAGCAGTAATCTACATACAATACAACGTGAAGCTGGCGAGTATGATAACATTATAGGAAACAGTTAAATACGTGCTGAGATACATACAGACAAATGTGTAAAACTATCGATACAGACTTTACACAGTGAAACACAAAGGCATGCTCCTGCCTTGTCGAGCATACACGTACAGTACAGTATGACACGTATGTAAGCTAGTTCAGCTCAAGTTCTTGCGGCCCCTAGTGAATGATGAAACATCAAATTTTCTGTTACACAGAAGTGCACATTATTATTTTTATTCGTGTTCGCATTGTCTAGCATACATATAGTGTACAATATATGTATACAAAGTACAAACTTAGGTCAGTTAAGTTTTTGCGGCCCCTAATTCTTTGCGGCCCGGTGCGGCTGTACCCTTCGCACCCCCCAAGGCACAGCTCTGACAGTACTGCAAATATAAAATATTATATTCGCCGTATCCGGCTAATAGACACTGCCCTAGAATAATATAGAAAATTATAAATGAAGTGAATCCCGACGCGAAGCGCCGTAAAATTTTCACTTTTTTCCATTTTAGAACGCATAAAAATGCAACTCCGGACAGAAAACCCAACAACCTTATCAAAAGAGCAGTCAGGCCTCAAGTTGCACTGTGCAACTTAGCAGAAAAAATTTGGTTGCACAGCCCGAAATATGGTTGCTGTGTGCAAAAAAAACCTTGAGTATACTGTATGTTAAACTAAGCATTGCGGAGCGAGATCTGTCATCAATTTGATTGGTCGAAAAATTTATCGACTTTTTATCGTTTACTGTAGTTAATTCGAATGACAAATGTTTGTTTTTAATGTAAGCAGCGCAGCTGGGTCGTTTGTTTCCGTGTCACACTGATTAACTTGGAGTTATTCGTTTTACTTTTTAGGCAAACATGCCGTTCGGCCAATTTAGCTCGGATTATGTCAGCATTTAAAGGCTAATTTAGCCCGAATTATGTCAACATTTAAAGAGCGACCATGATTTGACAATTACGATTCCAAATTACAAATTTTCAAGTATAAGACTTCTTTCGAAAATTGGCGTTCCGAAGTCGGAAAAGAAAAACGTTTCGAATTTGTGCTGCATGAAGGAAACAAAACCGGCACAATCTATTTATATTTTCATCGTAGCGGAAAACTTGAGGATAGATCCAAAGCTTTAAAAGCCCCAAAGGTAAATTATACGGAATATGAGAAATTTGTTACCACTTGAAAAACCATCAAGTACCTACGAAAGTGATGCATAACAGTTTTTTAAGATGAAGCGCAAAAAGTCCAATACGCTTCGTAAAAATTTCAGGAGAATCCAATTTTTATTTCTAAGATTTTTCGAAAAAACATCGAAAATTTTTGTTTTTCACGCAAAATGCAGTATAATTTTGAAAGATCCAAATTTTCGTTTCTTTGTCGGGTTTCTGAGCAGGTAGGGAATGACCTTCCCCTTCAGCTGCCTGTTGTAAAAACCAAGGATGTCCTCTGCCAGCGAGCCGTGACCTCAAAAATCCACTTTTAGGGGTTCTCATATTAACTTAGAAGCAGGAGATGACACGGTTAGAATTTTCTTGGGCGGTCCTTGGACATTCTATTGATGGGTGTGGGGCGAGAAAAAATTCCACAATCATGTTCTTCATACAAAATATAAAGTCATCAAAAAAACGCTTGGAAAAAGTTCAGGGTGTGTTTGACGATTTTTTTTCGGGCCAGGGGATGTGCAGGGTCTTAAGCAGAATGGTTTACTCCCTACCCCGCCTATGCGCATCTGTGCATTAGAAGGCAGATCTAATTTCAGAAATTTTCATCCTTTGATATGCAGCCTGCTTATCTTGAATTTTTTTCCACATGAGATCTTGATTTTTTTGAAGATGGAATCTCTATTTTTCAAGATGACATCTCGATTTTTTTGAAGATAACCTTTGAAAAAATGTTGTACATCATGTTCGAAAGTAACAATTTTTTTCAAGATGTATGTTTATGTTTTCTCAATGTAACAAATTTTTTCAAGTAGACGATATTAAAAATAGCATTGTTTTTTAAACTTAACTTACATCTATTTTTTGGATTTTTAGATGAATGTAACTAACCGCATTGAGTTTTATTGTTATGCTTTTGCGGTTGTTCAATATCACAATGCTGGTCCAGTTGAAGTTACAGCTTGCCTGGATCATCACAGACATGATAATTTATTGTCCAGGATTAAAATACCTTGTAAGAAGACATTGCTCAATTATTAAAAGATGATCGCGACATTGATAACATTTTGAATCAATTTAGAAGTAAGGATGGATCTTTTTTCTGCGAGACCACCACGACATTTAATTAATTTTCCATCATAAACACTAAGCCTAAGCTCGAACAGCAACTTATTTTTTTTAAATTAAAAAAAACGGTTCTTAAAATTAATTTTTAATTTTTTTCGAGTCTGATCATTTTAATTAAAGTTAGATTTGTAAACATGATAAAAATTTTAATTGTCTCAAAACTAGTTTACTGCATCAGGCAAAATAGTTGGAAGTCAACAAATTTAAAAGTTATAATTCCAATGTCGCGATCAGGCTGGTACATGTGCACATTCTTAGTGGTTATTATTGTGAAGGCCACAGCCAGGTATATTCCTCTGGTTAGGTTTTCCCAACAGTATGTTTCAGATTCCCAATGGGATGCTCTGGCCCCCACATTCTAAGCGTATGGCTTTCCACCACTGCCGTCGGGCATGTTATTCCCAGAACACCATTGGCCAGACTACCTGTTGACATTACACGATCCAATCACAGAAATATTGATACTGGCTACTATGGCTCCACCTGTCATGCCTCAACAAACATCATCAGTTCTAATGGCTTTGATTGTTGCAGAATCGGTGCCTCAGCTGATTGCTGCACAACTGCTGTGGATGGTTCCAATGGACATCCAACCGCAGCAATCTAGTACCTCAACTGCTAATCTCGACAAACACGGCCAACTGATTTGTAAACCTGCTCATTATGAGCACTCGATCAAACGAATGACCAAACAACAAGAAGTCCAATCCCGAAAAGCACACAAAGCCCACGTGATGGATGAACCACACGCCAGACGTACACCCCGACCCAGTACCTCCCATACTGAACATGGCAAGATGCCGAGCCAGCCTACAACGAAACGCCATGAGCAACGGGCCAAGCAAAAAAAAAACAACAAATGGCCAGTCAAGCCAGCTCAACTGCTGGTGCAACAGCCGAAAGTCACTTTGACTAGACATTCGAGTAAACAAACAAAGACTGCTCAGAGTTGAGTGCCACCGCAACAAACAAAGCTGGCACAACTTTCCGATACTCACTGATCTCGCCACGATTGACATTATCGTGAGGACTGCCAGTGCCATGTAAGAGACCACTTCTGTTGCTGAGATGGCGACACACGAGATAGTTGTGATAAAGATTGTCCCAGCACCACCCCGCACCACCAAACACAAAGTGAACAAACGCGTCAAGTTCATGCAACCCATTTTTACAAGGCGAATTATCAAAGCACGTTTTGCTGTTCACTGACAAAATTGACCGATTATATTAGTTCATTGCAGCCTGATGCTGAAATCAAAAGCCGCCTTGAAGCATTAAAGAATCCACTGCCGCAGCCGGAAGTCAAAGCTCCATTGCCTCGGGCTCCGCCCATGGACATCGAGATGACTACTTTGAAATCTGAAACTGCTACAATGACTACGGCGTCATTGCTGACCACAGCCTCAGTGATGGTACCTTCCTCAATAGTTACACCAACATTGGCCACAAGCACTTCAGTTGCCACTACCACAAGCACTGCAACCTTGCAGCCGACTTTGGTCATTGCCACCCAACCTGTACTTGGAGACGCTCCCCCAGCCAGTACAACTCTACATGCCGACCCACAACTGCTGAGCCAGGCAGTTACATTGCCCAATTACATCCGTTTTCCAACTACCGATCTGCCGCACACAATTACGCTGGCAATGCCGCGTTACCCTGCCTGCACCAACCCAAATGTTGAGTTTTTTGGCCATGCACTATGCAGGAAATAGTGCTTATCAACTTTTTCGGTCGAATGGGCATACATGTTATGATTGCCTTTCACATCTGCACCACAAACCCATTGTTGGCCATTTACCAAAATTTTCGTGACCACTACCACCCGAGCTACCTCAAAGTCTGTCCGCCCCTCTCCCCAGACATGGCCACTCTCATTTTGTGATGGGTTGCAGGCATTTGGGCCGAAGAACTCATATGTGTCGACACTGTCCAAACCACCCATTTCACGTTGTTTCTCTACGAAGCCCACAGCTTGGACAATCCCCCTTGCTTAGTCCAGGCCTATAAAACCGCAGTTGGCCTTATCGATTCTTGAATGGCATACTTGCAATACACGCCATTCCCATTGCTGCCCAACACCGCCGATATACACTGTATCTTTTTGCAATATCAAAAATATAGCAAAAAAAGCAAAGTAAATCATCCTGTTCTGATGTTGCATCGCCATGACTTTTCGGCACACTGGAATCTGCTCCCACTGCGACCTTTGCCACCTATGGGATTGCCATCAGACCACCTGACATTGATTCCATTGCTGACTCCAGGGCCCAAAAGCAATCTGTTGTTGCCAATCCCCATGCGCACTTACACGTCCTCTTCCCGCTGCAGAGCTGATGCAGATCGTCACGGCCGCCCTCAGTATCATTCGCAAACTGATTGCTATAACAATTAATATCATTCTAGCCACGACTGTCCATGCCATTGCAATGACTGCTATGATGACCATGACGACTACCGTGGCCACCCTCATTCTGCTTCATCAGATCAACTTCAGGGCCATCGCCATTGATTGGCTGCAAATTTTGTACAGTAATTTTGTTTTGTTTCATTTGTTTTTCTCGCCTTCTCTGTTCTCCCGATTGTTTTTGCTAATCTCGTTTTTATGCTTGATCATTTGTACTAGTTTTCCTCCCCGCCATGCTGCTGTTATCTGTTCGCTACAGTACCGATGCTCAGAAGTGTTCTATGGAGAACCGCCCTCTCAGCCCTAAGATTGTCCTTTTTGTCGTCTGCCGTGTCACTGCTCTTTGTCACTTTGTACCGGGAACTGCCCGAAGGTAGTGGCCAGCCTCACCCTCCCATCCGCATGGACTCATATGCTGGTGGGCTTCAGTATATCAGTGTGGATGGAGTGACGATTCGGGCGGCAGTGTTGCAGATGTATCTCAACCTCGCTAATTGTGGACCGAGTTGGGAGGTCTCACCCTACATGTCGCCAACTTGGCTCAAAACACTACAACGACTGTCGGCCCCACTGTGCACCACCAAAGGACTCCTTCAGCCAACCCGGTAATGGCCTGTAAGGACGGAGTCCCTCTCCCTTGCCAGTGTTGCTTCATTTTTATGACGATCACTTAGGGTGATCTACCACAAGAGTGGAGGAGTGTTGTAGTGTGTTTCCGCCGTGTTTAGGATTGAGAAAATGAGGGGTTCGTTTGCAATCAGTTGCGACAGATTTTCGAGAAAAAAGTATAGATGGCCAAATGCAACTAAAAATAGATTATCTCAACTCGCAAAAACGATATTATTATACCCTATTTGCATATTTATTATAAAATTGATTTGTGCGTTTTACTCTAATGCATACTACTTTTTACTATTCGCTGTATTGAGATTCGCTCTTTTGAGAACCGCTAATAGCTGTTTTGAGACCTCGTTGTTATAAGAATCGTTGTTTTGAGTCTCGCTGTTTAGGGGACATGCCTGCGAAGGAATATTCTTAATCAGATGCAATAGTGCTTTTTCGTGCTGGAAAACCACACGCAGAAAAATCCTTTAATCAAAATGATCAAATAACTCAAAACAACACTTTTTAGTCGTCAATTTTTTTTGCCTTACTACATTTTGAACTATAATATATAATACATTCGTCTATTTTAGCTATAATATACTGAACGCGAAGAAACAATGATGGGAAAAATATGAAATACGAGAAAATTATACCATATCTTCAATGCAAACGATTTTGCATACATTGCTCGCAATGTACAATTACTAAAGTCGAATAATTTACAGGTACTGAAATTTTCTTCCGATAAAATGGCCGTTACATTTCTATTGCGCATTCTAACGACGCCGTATGTTCTATGACAAGCTTCTAACGACAAAATTTGTACAGAATAATTTTGAGCGGGAGCTTCGTGCAAAAGTTCGACTCGATCATTCATCGTTATATTTATTATTGATCTTATTTCGTCTGTTTGAACGTTCTTGTCCGAAAAACTCCCATTTTTTGTAGGTGTATACGAATATTTCAATTTGAGGTTCAATTCTATATCGAAAGGCAAATTTTCTAGCCTCAAAAAATGAATATGAACTCGCAGCCCACAATTATTTTGCGTAGAAAATTTTTCCAAAAAAATCGACATCATTCGACCCATATGATAAGGAAAACTTCTTTCGGTTAAATGGAAAACCGGATTTAGAGTGCGTACAAGGATAGCTTGACGATCGGTCACCGATTTTGTGCTGTGATTTTGATAGTCAAAGTCGATGCGGCTATGATAATCGACCATATACCACGAAGTCGGTTTTATAATGCAGGAGACTTGATATTCGTATCTGAAAAATTATTTTCGGACTATGACGATGAGACAAATTTCTCTGAACAGAGTGATGACAAAATTAAGTCCCTCTATTTGTAAGTTTCACCGTGCGAGTTCACACGTAAAATTTTTTACGGGCAGGACATACAGAACAACAGTAAATGAGAAGTACAGATTTTTTCATCAAGTTAATTTTTCAACATCATGGAAGTGCGACCGCATAAAACGATGAACTTTTTTAATAGATCCATAAAAGTTTAATTTGAAAATTGAGAATCCATCTTTAACACAATTCAGACTCTTTCCCTCAATTTCTTACTTTAAAGGTAGCTCACTCAGCGGACAGGTCTTTTCGTAATTGAAACGAAAAATTTTGTCAGGATTATTCTTATCTTTGTTGATATGTTGTCGAACTTGATGCCAATATTTGGATAACATACTGTTGCACGACTTGTAATAGCCGAAATCGGGACTTAATCGATATACTTGCTTGAATAAATGAAAAATACTGAATTAAATATAAATTGATAAGAGAACAAAGTTCGTCTGTTCGGAAAATCATACATTTGTAAATTCAGCGCTTACAGTTATTTGTTCTTTGAACAGGAAAGATAACATTATTGTCTAAATTTGATGGGTCTTATATTCTCAGAAAATTTTTAGGGTTGAAAATTTTGAACACTTGCATGGGGCTTCTGGACGTTGGATTTTCCAGAAAACCAAAGGAAACCGATGGTTTTCTGAAGTTTTGTGTGAAAATACATACTTCACCTTTTCGTATGAAATCTCATAACATGAAACTTCAGTAATTGCTGTACTTCGCTCCTTCAAAACATATTTTCAAATCTTGCGCAAAACTCCGCATAGCAAGCAAGCAATTATAAAAATACGAGACAGATCAATTTTGAATATGTTTTATTACATAAATAATTCCACGAGGGAAACTCCAGTGAAATAAATATACTGACAGCTGCAAGAGTATCGAATTTCTATCATGAAAAAGCTCCAGATCATTAGATCTCTAAACCGAAGCTGAATAAAAAAATAATTTACTGCGTGATTTGATATTCTGAAGCTCTTCAGAAATCTGACTTTTAATTGAATCTTGCATCGAGTTCTATTAAATTTTTTCATAATTGCAAAAAGTGAAGTTTAAAAATTCCCAAAAATTAAATTTCCTGAATTAAGCAAGCAAAAAATTTGGCCAGGCCCTGTGGAAATGGAATATAATGGAACTGTATATTCACTTTTTACTACAACAGATCCGATTCCAAAAAATTCGCTCCATCGTGTTCGTATCCAGAATGCTTCAATCATCGGATCCAGTGTTTTTTTTGCGCGAGCTCTTTTGCACGGTGCAAAAAAATCACCAAAAAAGTTTTGCACGCCGAAAATTTTTTTTGTACTATAAACAGGGTTTTTTTTGTACATGACCCATTTGCACATGTACAAACAGCAGCCAATATTTCATTTGTACAATTTGTACATAGCAAAAATAGGTATAAATAAAGTAACCTGTGTTATTCTACGTCATGGCCAAGGACTAATAACCAAATCAGTGTAATTTTCAATTTTATTTGCAACTACAAACATTAAAATTGAGCAAAAAACTGAAATTTTCGAGTTTCAAGTCTAATTTACAAGCATTGTGGAACAAAGTTTCTAGAAAATTGTTCAATAGCATAATGAATTTGCATTAGATGATAAATCTATGGTTAAGTCCTCTATGATGACAAGTGAAAGCCCAAAAATAATGTTAATCTTCCCGGCGCTCAGCGCCGGAAAAATTTTTCGTCTATTGACCTTCGGCGACGCAGCAAAATCAATTTTCCAAACATTTATTTCAAGAATTAGATTCAAATTTTGTGTTCAAAAGTCGTAATTTTTAGAATTTTATTATTTGAAAAATTTTAAAAATAGTGACTTATTTGTTGACTCTCATGAACTTGGCTGATAAGATATGAGTGGAAGATAAGAAATTTACGAAAACTACTTCCATGAAGCTTCTGAATTGATTTTATGTTAAGAAAGGAATAATCGCTTCAAAAAGTTTAGAGGCTTGACGTATTGATCAATCTCAAAAAATGTTTCAAAGAAAAACTGTGAATCTTCATTAAATATCGAGATAATATTGAAGATCACCATTTAAAGCATGAGATAATACGTTTGGGATGATGAAAACTATTATACATTACATGATAGATGAAGGTAGACATTCTGAAAGCCGCGTCGGAGCTATGTAATACATACTAATAATTATTGAAGTTATAACCGGCGCGAAGCGCTGGAAAATTCTGAGATTATTACCTTCTAAAATGCACCAAGTTGACGTGTTGATCTTTCTAAAAAAATGTATGAAGGAAAAATGGGGATCTTCCTTCATTAAATATAATGATAATTGACGATCGCCAATTAGACATGAAATAATACGTTTAAGACGATGAAAACTATTAAAAATTAGTGATAAATGAAGGTAGACGTGCTAAAAGCCGCGCCCGAGCTTGACAATAAATAATAATGATTATTAAAGTTATAACCGGCGCGAAGCGCTGGAAAATTTTGAAATTTGGGTCTACTAAAATGCACCAAAATGTACCTTTTCTATATGAGAACGTCAAATTTTTTTCCACAATTGATAAATATTTTTTTGCACAGTGCAATCCAAATTCTATGCTCATGAATAATCGTGTGCATATGTTTAATTATTCGGAATCATGTTGTATGAATTCATATTTTTTCTTATTTCAATAATTATCGCTAATCATCCATTATTATTAAAATGAAAACCAAATTGAAGCAAGAGCTCAAAAGACAAACGTCTTTACTTCTGGTCTTTTCTGCACGCCCTTATCTGCACAGTGCAGAATGACCAAAAAATTTCTGTACCAAATAATTTTTTTCTGTTCCGAATAAAAATAATTTTAAAAAATCACAGCAGTTACAGCGGTCTAGTCAAAGTCTTTTTCATATGCTAAGAATGAATTTTTACGTTTCTTTCCGCTGCAGCTAGTCGACTGCTGACGTGAGAAGATCATCTTGAAATTAAAAAGAAAAAATATTTTTGTTACTTGTTAACCGTAAGTAAGTGTACTCAAAATTTGATGTCTTTCGCCAGAACTGTAGCAGAAAAAATTCAAATTATGTCATAATTACTAATCTGGTGCGTAGCGCCGAAGATTTGAGTTTTTATATTGCTAAAACGCCGGAAAGTACACCCTTTAAATTACTTCCCTCAGTAAAAACACCGAAATCTTCTCGATCCAAAATTTATTCCGTACAGAAAATGCTGATAAATTTTTCTGCACAGGTAAAAAAAACAGTGCACTGTGCATAAACAACCTGCTAGAAATCGTTTAAAGGGTTATACAATGCAAAAAAACTGTTCGTCAAGAATAATTTGGCTATTGTTGGTTCGAATTTTTTGAAAAAATTAATGCAGTGAATAATAGAGATGAATCGGGCACCCAGACCCCAAACAAGACCCGAAATTACCCAACCATTTTGTAGGACCCCGTACTGGACCAAATATTCTTTAAATTTTGGATCCGGAACCGGGCCCGAACCCGATAAAATCCAAGTGATCGAATCCGGATCCAGAAAATAGGACCGATATCCGCGTAATCAGATCTGGATATTAGTCCCATAGATATTACTGTAACATAAAACTTTCGTTTTTCTCAGAACCCTTTCGTTTCGAGATTCAAGGATAGATTACTATATGTTGTACATAATATGGTGCTAACCTGGTGCCCGTGAAACATCATGTCACAATGTAACGAACCGATACAAATTTTATCTTGGCAATTGACTAGTTCGGTAAGTCGGAATTTTATCCTCGTCGATATAGATACAAAAAGTCCTGTATCTTGCAATTCTGTCCAATCGGCTTCGTTTTTGTCGGTCAGTGCGGTCAAACATACAGGGTAGCGTTTAATCGATCCGTTCTCGTCGGAGCCTATCGAAAATAACGAACCAAACGAATTTTCCGGATATAAAACTTTCAAATGTTCGGTTTCGAAACACGGTTCAACGACCAAATCGAGCAATTTTTCCGGCTCCAAAATAATCGTCCCGGTTTCTATGGCCGAAATTTTAAGGGAAACGATGGCGATCGTGAAAAAGAAGCTCATTTCGCAGAATGACAGAAAGCTAATTTTCATTCCCTTTCTTTCTCCAAAAAAACGCTAGTTATAAGCGGAATCGGTAAAATAGTCAATGTCTTAATGGCACAATCAGAGACCCGGAGCTTTTTTTATAGTTAACGGAATTAGCCTCAGGGGATCGTGTTGAATATTTTTGCTCATTTTTTCAAAAAGCGCCTACACTTGGGGAGTAGCTGAGCGAAACTGGAGTCAATGCTATACAAAATTGTACAGAATAAAAAAGTTTCCTACCAAAGCATATCCGGCATAATATATGAGACGTCTGTACTTTGGTGTCTTTTGTTGGCTAGATAATAGCATCATTAGCACATGTATCTAGCAAAAGCTACAAAATTACATGATATCCTTTGGTTCTGCATCTGAAGACCACTTTTGTACAAATGCTTTAAACCTATTGCTTATTATTATGCATCAATGATATAATCAAACGAACGAAATAAAAAATGAAACACACAAATTTGCAGAGAGATGAAAAAATTCAGAACAAAAAGGTAATGAAAAAATGCATTGAGGATTGAAATTCCTACCATTATTTAAATGTAACAAAAGTCTCGAGATAAAATCATATATGAGTTTATTTTTAATTAGTGCGATGAAACTGGGTTTTACGCTTTTCATGAAATTATTTCTGTATACGCATTTGAAACTTTTTTCAAAGCTTCTGGTGGTACGGTGAGAGAGATTGATCTCAACGAAAAAAGAAAAGCATTATATACTCAAGTCATCGAATTGAACAATTTTCATGCGTAATTTAGTACACTTAATTTGAACATAAAAATTACCTTCCTTTTGCTTCAACCGTGTGACGTGTATCGCACAGGGTGGTAGCTCGGCTCCACCACGAACTGCACAGCCCTGCATCGCCTGAGCGAGCGATGGCAGTGGCCACAGAAATACACAGGCGTAATGCCCTGACTGAGAGTGACATCAAGTCTACGGGTTCAGAGGAAAACGCACTATGGCAGCGTGCGCGCATCGTGACATTCCCCCTGGGGAAGAGTGACGTCCCCGTCACAACATCCTTCCCCCTGCTGAGACAGGCAAGGGGCCCCCTGGTACGGTCGACCGCTTCTTGACAACCGTTAGCAATACTGATCTTGCGACGACTCTTGTGAAGATCATGGCTTCACTCAAAAGTATTGCATACATGATGCATATAATATTTAAGGAATAATGGGAATAGATAGGCTTCGACGGAAATTTCCAGTTGAGAAGTCGAAACTGTAATTGCAAAACCATACATTTGTGAAAAAGCATCAAACAAATCATTTTTCGACATCATAATGACCAAATTTATTAGGTCGTTGGGGAAATCATAGGTAAAAAAACTATAAATATATTGGTTTCTTTATTACGATTTATAATTCAAACCAAATTGTTTCTTTTGTATTTGCTGCAATAAACACCCATCATTTCTGATCATCATCATCGAGGCTAATGTGGCAACGTGGATTAAGCGGACAGTGTGTTTTTAATGAAATGCTTGTAAAACGAAAAACGCCACAAATATACACTGACTCGGAAACCGTTTATACATAGCCTTACCGTAAATTTTTAAACTCATTAGTTGAATGGTTTGACTGATTTTGATCAACAAGGTTCATCAGGACAAAACGAAATTATAGCACCTGCTTCCCAGTCTTATTATTTGCATGCATTTTGAGAAGAACGGGCAAAAATATAGGTACTTCATCTCCATGGAAACTGAGCATGCAAACTCATTGACCAGTGGAAATGAACCATATTCTCCGAGTCGGAATTTCGCATGCTTAACTACAAGTAAGTTTTGCAATGTCATTACCTATCTTCTGATCTAAGTGAACTTTTAGTATGATAAAATAAATGTCTCCTCTGCTTGTGGCACAGGAACTCGTAGGTTTTTGGAGAAGAAAGAAAGCAATCTGGAGTACATAATCGATATTTTGATAGCAGACCCGACTCAAGCTCCGGCACTCTGTGACGAAAACACGAATTTCTACTTGATTCCTGATACGTTTATTCTAATGGTATTAGTTTGACCAGTAATTAATCCCGATTCCACGTTGAGAGCATTTATTCTGTCAAGTTTACTATTTCCCGCCACGGTCTATGAAATGTTCTAGTCCTCCAAAAAGTCGTTTTTCAGATTCACATGTTACATATGGATCATTATCTTAAACCAAATAACAAAAAATTGTTCGAAAACGGCGTTCAACGAAGATTTCTTATGCTACTCCTGCGTGACTATGCTACCCAAAGAAACGGACGTCAACGTGAAGCTTCTGGCTAAAAAATTTTTTGTCGAAAACTTCAAATTGCCGTCTGTCAATGAATATTGCATTAACCCAAAATCGTTCGAATTTATTAGCGTGGATAAACTAACATGCTCAAATAACGTTTGCACAAAAATTACGGTGTTATACGGAGGTAAGAGTGTGGATAAAACTTCTGGGTGTCTTACTAACACGGGTTTGACTGTAATCCGTCTGAAAGAGAGGTAGATGAGAGCCGAATTTCCCACGTTCGTTTGAAAAATTTTCCACGATTCTCTCACCGCCTAAATTATTCGATTTAAGACATTAATACAAATTATCATATAGTATAGAGAAGATTATGGCGTGACCTTACCGAAGCGAGTCATTATAAAATCCCATGTAAACTTACGCTATCATTTTTCAGACGACATGTTTATCATACGAGGATGCAAATCTATGCTCCTCAATGCTCAAAGTAATAGTGGGCAGAAAAATGGAAGTTCGATATTGGACAACAGCGAATGTCAGTTGGGTCAGAGTCCCCAGTATTGCGACTGCAATAACAGCTTATGTAATCAAGCCGAGAGTTTTCCTATAAAAGTTTACGTTTTTTTCGCTTTGTTAATTATTTTACCATTGATGAATATTGAATGAAAGTTATGCATTGCGAATGATGAAATAAAAATTTTTTACGATTTTTTTCAGTTTAACTTGTCGTCACAAGTATGTTCTTTTCTTTATGTGTCTAAACTTCGAGAGAAAATTATAGAAAACTAATTTTATGTGAACTGAAATCATCGCGCTCTTCAAAAATGAAGTGCGATTGCCGGTGGTCTCCGAAGGTTTAGCATACAATAATTCTGCTACGCACGTAAGGTGGTCCACATATGATAATGATGCCATGAGAACGTCCAAGTTATTTCCAGCTCGTTTACGTCTGAATGTAATGCATTTGATGATTAAATGCCACAATTCTATGGATACCGAAATCACTAATCAGTATCAAAACTTTAAAAAGTACGATATATTTACCAAAAAATGTTTAAGTCTTGCTTTTTCAGAGAAACTAGATATCCTTGAAATCCGACACGCACGGCAAGAATTTTCCAGGAGGAGGGTCTATGGACTTTTTATCCAGGTGAGTAGGGTGGGGGTGGGTGAGCAAAACCCAAAAAAATTCTGCAAGCTTGTTTTTCATGCAAAATATGCACAAAATTATCAAAAAAGCTGTCTGGGAGAAAGTTCAGGGGGTTTTAGCTCTTTTTTTGGTGGTGGTCAGGGTCTCAGGTAGGAGAGTTTACCCCTCCTACGCGCTTGTATGCTCGAAATGAGAAAAATAATGAATGATTTTGTACTATTTAAAATATTACCTAGATAAACTGACTTTGAAATTGAACAATTTGTGCGCTGGCTTTCAACAGCTTTTTTATCATGTGCATTCACATCAAAATCGAAGAGTATCCTATTATCATCTTTAAGTGAATCATTGGACTCATCGCTGGGCTAAGGTTTTAGGATCGAATAGCAGAGTGACCACTGACCAGCCGGAAGGCTTCGACTTCGTCTTTTAACTTCAAGTTGATAAAAAACTCTTTTTTATAAATTTCGCAGAAATCTATACTATACGTATCGGATCAAATTACAATGTACCTATTTTATTGAATAAAAACGTGATCAAAAATAAAGCACACACACTTACATGAATGTCAGATCAGCTGACTTGTTTGCCGTTGATCAATTTTAATTGACTCTTTGGAACGTTTTCGAAAATCAAAAATCCAGCAGCTCGTTCGATAGTTTCTACGGGAACTTGAAAAGCCTTCAAGGGTGTATTATCCTCTATTTGAGCGTTAGGCATGACGTAAGATTCAACGTTCAGATGACCTTCTACAGTATCCACGAGTATAACTTTGAAAAAATGAGTTGGCACGGCCACGTTATTTTTCCCGATAACTTCATATTTGACGTATAATTTACCATCCAATTCCCGCCTGGAAGTATTAAAAACCAGATCAGAAATACGCGAAACTTTTACGACACAAATTTCCAACAATTACACGTTTGGTTCAACTGCTTGTTAAGTGACATAAGAAAACTTTCATCACAGGACAATTTGCGAATTTATTAGACGTCTGACCAAAAAAACATACTGACTAGAACGTCGCTCGAAAATGCTAATATAAGAACTAATAATTGGTGTCCGTAAAAAACCTGTACCAGTGAAAAATCAATCAGATAGTCCAGGGTTTTTTGTGCACTGAGGACCGTTTTTGGAGCTCGTGCACAAATTTTTTAGGACGCTTTGTGCACAGTGCAGAAGTCAATTTTCATAACATACGGGTTTTCAATGCGGCTCGTATGTTGTTTTTTAAGCGATTTTTTCACAATCTTGAATGGCTCGTCTGGCCTTATTGTTTAGTTTATGATTTTCGATATTTTAATCTATGATCTTTATCTATTTGACCAAAATCAAGATTTGAAGAATCTAAATTTTTGATTGCTAGTATGATTTTTGAACTGTACTTGCATGCTTTCAATATGATTTCTACATTCTTTTTTTGTGTGGAAAATGGCTTAATTAACTGCAAATTAGACCAGGAATTTCAGGAAATTGAGGAAACAACTGTTGACAGAATTAATTTTTCTGCGTTGTAATACCTAATCAAAATCCATTTTGGCGCTTTGCGCTGGAACTTTCTTTATCATTCTTGCTGTTTCGCCTGAATTTATTGAACATCTTCGAGCTGATTTTCTCGCTGGTTAGCTGATTAAAAAGATCATCTCATTGCTGAACATCTTACTATACTCAAAAATTAAATCTTAGCCATGGAATAAGCTTTGAAAACATTCCTTTACTAGCGTCCTAGGGTAAATCCCGAAAAAATTTCCCGCACTTTGCGCCGAAGGGAAGGACAAATTAAATGCAGTCCATAGTTTTTTACTTTGACTGATCACAGAGATGTCGCCAGTGGAATTTCTAGGCAATTTAGGATTTTTTCCTTATGCTTTTGGTTCCAGAGATATCAGTTACTTTAATGCCGCAGATGCTAGAACAGTTTCCAGTCTCACAGTCTTCACTCAAATGTTAGCGACAGTGATGCATCATCACATGAATTCATGTTATGAAAGTTCAGATTTTTTTCTCAGAGTGCACAAAGTTTTTTACCCAATCTGTGCACCGTGCACACCATGCGGTGCACAAAAAAAACCCTAAGTTAGTCATGAAATAGTGAAGAGCAACGGTACCGAGAGATTAGAGCGCGGACATGAGACATTAGAGCGCAGGACCATAGAGCGCAGGGACATTAGAGCGCAGGGACATTAGAGCGCAGGGACATTAGAGCACAGGGCAATAGAGCGCAGGGACATTAGAGTGCAGGATAATAGAGCGCAAGGACACTAGAGCGAAGGGACATTAGAGCGCAGGACAATAGAGCGCGGACGTTAGAGCGCGGACATTAGACTGCAGGGACATTAGAGAGCAGGACAATAGAGCGTGGGACAATAGGGCGCAAGGACAATAGAGCGCAAGGACAATAGAGCGCAGGACAATAGAGCACGGACGTTAGAGCGCGGACATTAGAGCGCGGACATTAGAGCGCGGACATTAGAGCGCAGGGACAATAGAGCGCAGGACAATAGAGCACGGACGTTAGGGCGCGGACATTAGAGCGTAAGGACATTAGAGCGCGGACATTAGAGCGCGGACATAAGAGCGCAGGACAATAGAGCGCAGGGACAAAAGAGCGCAGGACAATGCAGTCGCGGATGTAGGGAGTAGGGGCGACTGCGCCTGGTATATACATGTTCCAAAAATAAAACTTATCAATATAATTTTTAAACACAAATTATTAGAAATCTGCAAAACTTACTGCAGCCAAAATTTACTTTTTTCCAATTTTTTCTTTTTTCTTCTTTAATCTATCATCTAGTTTCTTCCCAGTTGCCCAATTGTTTCGTTTTTTTGTTTCCTTTTTTGAAAAGATTTAAAGAAAAAATAAGAAAAAAAGAAAAAATATATCAATGCAATTAATTTTAAAAAAATATGGAAATTGTAAAAAAAATTTCCGCGTCTCCCATGAAACTAATTCCTGCGTCGGCCACTGGGACAATAGAGCGCAGGACAATAACGCATAGGCGCAATAGAGCACAAGGACATTGGAGAGCAGGACCATAGAGCACAGGAAAATCAGATCAGAGCAAAATAAAAAAGCTGAAAATGAAATATTTTGAAAAATAGCTACATTTCACCTCAAAAATGCTTTCTTCAAATTTCTTTGTGTCCCCAAAGAAGTTCAGGTCAAAGCATTTTTTTACCATGCATTTTTTTCCCCATTTTTTTGTTCTTTTTCTTCCTTTTTCTTCTTTCACTTTTCTTAATTTTTCCTGTCCCCTATTTTTTATTTATTTTTTTCTTTTTTTATTTATATTTTTTCTTTGTATTCATTTTCTCGTGTTTTTCTCTTTCCTTTTTTATATCTCATTGTTCGTCTACTTTCTCATTACTCATACTTTTTTGCATTTTTTATTCAGTCATTTACATGGAATTTACCTCTAATCCATAATCGCACATATTTTTATTGATTTATTGCTTGCCAACCTTTGAACCTTTGAATAAAATTGTGTCATTTTATTATTTTCGAATTCATCTTGAATTTCTAACTTTCATTCAGAATCACACGCAGTTTTTGTCAGCTTTTGAAAACTTTGTCAACTTCTGAAATAAAGCTGCTTGCATAGTACCCTTTTTTCATGTTCAAAAACAATTTTAAAATTCGCGTTCATTCAGACCACGGAACGTTCGTTAATTTTTTTCGAACCAACAGATGCGCTCTAATGTCCCCGCGCTCTATTGTCTGGCCCCTATGGTCCTGCGCTCTAATGTCCCTGCGCTCTATTGTCCTGTGCTCTAATGTCCCTGCGCTCTATTGTCCTGCGCTCTATTGTCCTGCGCTCTATTGTCCCTGCGCTCTATTGTCCTGCGCTCTTTTGTCCTGCGCTCTAATGTCCGCGCTCTAATGTCCGCGCTCTAATGTCCCTGCGCTTTAATGTCCCCGCGCTCTAGTGTCCCTGCGCTCTATTGTCCTGCGCTCTTATGTCCCTGCGCTCTATTGTCCTGCGCTCTAATGTATCTGCGATGTCCCTGCGCTCTATTGTCCTGCGCTCTAATGTCTCTGCGCTCTAATGTCCGCGCTCTAATGTTCCTGCGCTCTATTGTCCCGCGCTCTAATGTCCGGTCACGAAGAGCAACTAATGAGTAATACGCCGTCCGGAGCCTTATAAAATTATACTAGCGATACTGTTTTTAAGCTTCCACTACTCGCACCTCCATACAACGCAGAGTTTTTAATAGTTACTCATTTCTATATAAGATCTGAGTAAGATAACTTTTTTCTAACAGAAGTATTTAATGCAATTCTTGAGCTTATCTAACTTTCTCAACTATTAACCCTTGTGATGAGCATGTATTCAACCAGGATTTTTCGGTTGGACGAGCTAACAGGGCTGCAACCATACATGCACATAGGGGCTAGGGAGGGTAAACCCCCATACCTGAGACCCTGGCCACCCCCTGGCCGAAAAAAATTCGTAAAACACCTCCCCCCTGAACTTTTTCCAAGACAGCTTTTTTCATTATTTTTGTGCATATTTTGTATGAAAAACAGGCTTGCAGAACTTTTTTTTGTTTTTTTGCTCACCCACCCCCCTACCCCCCTGGGAAAAAAGTCCATGGACCTTCCCCCCTGGAAAATTCTTGCCGTGCATGTCTGGCTGCAACGCACAACTTTGGCTTGTACTGCAAATACAATTTTGTAATTATTGTACCATTATTAAAAGAGGCATCTAATTGTTTAGATAAAAACGCTGAAAATAGTTTTTGATAGAAATAGTGATTTTTGAAGAAAAAATGATGAGAAATGCCGATTTTTTCGGCACTTTTCGCTAAAAGTACAAATTTTTATGGATTTTTGAACAAAAAGAAATACTTTTTGAAACTATCTTCCGATAGTTTCAAACAAACAAAAAAATTTT
The DNA here is from genome assembly GCA_963922205.1 of Romanomermis culicivorax. NCBI lineage: Eukaryota > Metazoa > Nematoda > Enoplea > Mermithida > Mermithidae > Romanomermis > Romanomermis culicivorax. The sequence continues at coordinate 2,306,090 of CAWUHX010000001.1, forward strand.
TCCTTCAATGGCCTCCCTAAAATTTGGGGCAATCGATGACATTTAAAAATTGCTGTAACCTCCAGACCTCTGGCTACGTTAGATGTATGGTATGAATGTGAAGCAACGTTGTTCGGGAAAGTGAGCCTGAGATTTACTTGGTCAGAGTGATTGCGTCCTACATAACACTTCATCTCACGAATTTTGTTGTGGATTCGACCTATCCACTCTCCGGTCGGTGCCGGTAATATAATGTTTGCTGCTATGCGGGGAGTGGTAGATTGGAATTGTATTTTTTCAATTATTCAATTTTTGTGATTTATTATTATTAATATTTTTATTATTCCGATTTTTTTCTGAATGTTTTGATGCAAAAATAGAGAAATTTTTAAATTTTTTTTTAAAATGTCCAAAAAACAAAAAACCCAAAAAAGCGCCTACCGGCGTCCGCCAGCGAAGTATAGCAGGGCCTTAACACTAGTCCAGATTTTTACGTACTTCACCTGGGTAAATAGAGCGGTCCAGTGCAAACATATACGTTCCGACTTTTCCGGACTAAAGCTCGGACGTGTTTTTCCAAATCGTTCCATTTACCCCGATTAAATTTTTCGCCTACCTGTGGTGCCATATTCGACAATAAAAATGTCTGGTCGATGGCACTTTGACTTTTAGGATGATTTGCTGCAGCTGCCATATGACCTCGATCGTAACCACTTTTCTGTATAGGAAAACTTTTCTAACTTTTTATGGACAGAAACCGAGGAATCTAGCCAATAAGTTTAAATATTTACGGGAAATGCGATTTCTCATTCTCATTTTAAAAATTTAAACCGCAGTTTATATTCGATGTGAATCAACAATTGGCATGCTGTCAGATCAAAAAAATTTATTTTTTTTTTGATGCCACCGTTCAATTTTCCGAGAGAAGTCCGAAACAAATTCTCCCCCTATTGCGCCAAAATACTAACCTTATAATCATCAATGGTTGATCGAAAGAATGCATGTATCGAAGAATCGGCCGAAAAATTGCTTTTCTTTCTATCAACATTTGGTCCAAAGACTATTCCTTCTGGCGTCAGGTGTTCGATGACCCAGTTGGCAATCCTGACAAAGTGATCAATCGATTTATAGACAATTTATATTATACAAGCTTTTCCAATATATTACGATCGGAACCACTATTTGTTCGGGACACAGTTAACAGCCGAAATATCCGGCATAGAATTGATCGGTTTCTATTTTTTATGATCTTACAACACAAAAAACAAGGATTCGATATATTAAATACCAAGCTAAACATGTATGACATTATTAAAAAAAAGTTGAACTTTTCGAAACAGACGAAAAATAATATTTTTAATATTTCAACTGAGAAAAAGTGACTTCCTCATTCTATGACAATAATGAATAAAATCACCGATTCCGCCGGTCGTACGATAGAACGAAGTCCTCATAAGTCCTAAGCGTTTCAAAACTAGGATAACCAAAGCGCATGATTTCGGAAACACGCGATGGCGGAGAAATAAATTGGTCTGAAGAAATGTCTTTTGTCGGGATCACTATATGAGCAGGTGCTGGCTGATAAAAAAAGTACAAGATGTCAATCAACAAGCACAATGTTCATTCGGATCATGCATAAATTGCTTCCACTGTATTCATAAATCTTGATGACACTTACTAAGAGATCATGTCGAACGATTTCAGCGGCATGCACATGATGGCCCAATGTGAAGGGGGAATACTTATTCGACAAAGTTTCGTAATTTTTTCCCAAGAATGCGCCTATACTAAATCCTACGGCAGTGCAAAACCAAGAAACTTTACAAGGTCGTCGCATAATTGTCCAAGGCAGATATTCATAGAACCTAAAAATTTGAAGTAAAAACACCTGTAGTTGGGGAGATTCCGCACCCCGAAAAGATTACATCGGGTACGCGGCTGTCTACCGACTCCCATTGATTACCTACATGTAACACTTCGCTGACGCTATAGGCGAAGTCAGCGGATTTTTTTGGGATGGTCAGCCGATGCATTTCCTTTGGGGGAGGTGGCCAGTGGTCGAAAGGAACGAATTTCAGCCACAAAAATTGCTAAAAATATTTCAAAAATATGTGCTCAAGTCCCAAAGAGCCCATGAAACTGCTCTTCATGGTGTGAAGCGCCACAATTTTTTCATCAAAAATGACCATCTTTAGCCTTAAAATTGACGTTTTACGAAGGTTTTAGTCTAATAAGGGTGGGGGTTGGAACAGCTGCCCTGAGTTTGAGTGTCCTGTCGGTCCACGCTGGGGCTTGTAACACATCGGATACCATTGTGACCTCTGGCTAGTGGGAAGTTCACATAGCACTTCGCACCTACAATGCATACACGTAACGGGGCCCACAGGTCTGGGGGGTCGTTTGACTTTTTTGGGGTCGGGGCAGTGTTTTTTTTTTTTGTACATGACCCATTTGCACATGTACAAACGAGTAGGCAATTTTCATTTGTACATATTTGTACAATGAAAATATTAGTTTTTTAAGCGATTATGTTTGGGTACTTATTGGCACCGTTTTTTTTCCTCGAAGATTTTTTCCACATGAGAACCCGACCCAAAATTTTTTTCCTCATTTTCCAAAAATTTTTCACATTTTTAAAAACGCTCATAATGTGGCTGCGGATGCGTTTTTATGCATTTTAGGAGCATACCCAAGCATTTTATTGTATTTGTAGTCAGAAACCTGCAAAAATGAGGAAAAAATTGAGAAAATTCTGGTTATGTTAGTTAAAATGAGCTCATGAAGAATATATCGGTCTTCTATAGGAGCGGATAAAGCAAGTTAACGATAGAGTTCTCATGAATTTATCTGCTATCAACATTTCTGTGATTCCGATTAGAATCATCGAATTTTATTTAGTTCTTGGTCCGGCGCTCCGCGCCGGAAAAATTTTTCGATTTTCACTTTCTAAAACGCTGGAAAATGAACTTTCATAACGTTGGGAAATAAATAAAAATCAGACTGATGAAGTGTAATTTGCTTCCCATTCCGGCGCGAAGCGCCGGAAAAATTTTCGGGTTTTTGTATTCTAAAACGCTGAAAAATAAATCTCTCCAACAGATAATTCGTGAACAAATGTTTTAAAATCGCGTTCTAGAGTAATGTCTTCAATTTCCACCTTCAATAAACGCAAAAGTTCAGATTGCAAACGTTTAAAAAATTCCAATCATCGAAAGAAAAAATTGAGAGACTTGATGAAAAATCTCTATTTTCGGCGACATAATTGACTGTAAACGATTAGAAAATGAAAGAGCTAACTTGATTGATAGAAACTGTTGAGCATTAATTAGTAAGTCGAAGTAGATATGCTAACGACCGCGCCTGATAGAATATAGTTATAATTATACCCATGACCAGCGCCAAGCGCCGGAAAATTTTCAGATTTTTACCTTTTAAAGTCTACCAAAACGCATCTTTTCGGTTTAGAGTTCCCCAAAATTTTTTCCACAATGAGAACCATACCCAAAATTTTTTTCCTCATTCCGTTTGTACATGTACAAATGACGACTCGAAGTTCATTTGCCGCTAGAAATTTTCATTTGCCAGCGGCAAAAAAAAAAAACACTGGGTCGGGGCCCACTGACTCCTCAAAATTTTAAGGGAGGCGTATCTGAAGGAAAAAAATTCGATTTTCCGAATAACGGTTCAAAAAATTAAAATTTTTGTCTAAAAACCTGTAAAAAATTTATTGATGGCGGGAAGCGCCGAGAAAATTGACGTCTTTGACCATTTTTGTTCGAAAATTGTCATTTTTTAGTATTTTTCCGATGAAAAGTATAGTGGTCCCTATGACTACCATATGACTAGCCATAGGATTCGGAAATCTTGGGGGGTCGCCCAATGGCTAAGCATACGGCCGACGATTTCTGATGGGGTTACTATAGCACTTCACAACCAAATATATGTATGATTACATGTATCCGTTAAACGAGTCGACAGCATCGGCTCCTATTAGGGCGGAAATACACATAGCGGAATCCATTAATGTTCTACGTTACGTATAGTACACAACAGTGTTTTTTTGCACGAGCTCTTTTGGACGGTGCAAAAAAATGATCGTGTTCCAACTCCGCCACCGTCCCAACTCCGCCACCGTCCCAACGCCGCCACCGTCCCAACACCGCCACCGTCCCAACTCCGCCACTTTCTTGTCCTAACTTCCGCAATCTTTCAAAAAGTTTGTTTTTTGTAACAAAGTTTTTTTTGTAACTTAACAACATGACATTGCTAATTCATAGGATGGCAAAAACTGATATTATCATTAAAGCAATAAATATATGGTATATCTATATAATCTTCGTTTGTATAGTCGTACTTAACTATACAAACGATTTTACCGAAATAACCAAAAATAGAACAACGAGCGTGAGACCGGAATTTACTTCATTAGCATATTACCAAAATAACTGTGTGCTTTGCACATTAAAATACAAATATACGTGTCTGTTTTCATTTCTTGTTGTCAATTGATTCGAATTTGTGTAATCAAATCATGGGTGACTTTGGTCCTATTGAAAATTTTATGAATCAAGAATTAAAGAGTAATTTAGTGATAATTGCGGCGCGTAATGATCCGGATTTGTATTTTGTTCCGGAAGAAAAGTTCTAAACGTTTGTCAAACAATGAAACATCGCTTATATCTTAAAATATTGTTCATTCATAGATCTGATAAGCACATTTGGTTAAGTTTAACATGTTACAAAAAATAAACTTTTTGAAAGATTGCGAAAGTTGGGACAAGAAAGTGGCGGAGTTGGGACGGTGGCGGAGTTGGGACGGTGGCGGTGTTGGGACGGTGGCGGTGTTGGGACACGAAAGTGACGGAGTTGGGACGGTGGCGGAGTTGGGACGGTGGCGGAGTTGGGACGGTGGCGGAGTTGGGACGGTGGCGGTGTTGGGACGGTGGCGGTGTTGGGACGGTACCAAAAAAGTCACCAAAAAAGTTTTGCGCGCCGAAACATTTTTTGTGCTATAAAGTATAAACAGGGTTTTTTTTGTACAACATGAGATAAATACGTTTGTGATGATGAAAACTATTATACATTACATGACAGGTGAAAGTAGACATTCTGAAAGCCGCGTCGGAGCTATTTAATACATACTAATGATTATTAAAGTTATAACCGGCGCGAAGCGCCGGAAAATTTTGAGATTATTACCTTCTAAAATGCACCAAGTTGATGTGTTGATCTTTCGCAAAAAATGTATGAAGGAAAAATGGGGATCTTCCTTCATTAAATATAACGATAATTGAAGATCGCCAATTAGACATGAAATAATACGTTTAAGACGATGAAAACTATTAAAAATTAGTGATAAGTGAAGGTAGACATGCTAAAAGTCGCGCCTGCGCTTGACAATAAATAATGATTATTAAAGTTATAACCGGCGCGAAGCGCCGGAAAATTTTGAAATTTGGGTCTACTAAAATGCACCAAAATGTATCTTTTCTATATGAAAAGACCAAATTTTTTTAAAAACCTGAAAAAAAAGTTTTGCACGAGCGGAAAAAGTTTTGTACAGTGAAAAAAAAACACCGGTACACAATGAATTAGAAATCGATAAAAAAATTGATAAGTAAAAGGTTACACACCTATATATATAGACTGACTCCGAAAACATCAGAATGTTTGGGTTGGGTATACTAGAATGCAGAAAAATGCATTCATGTCTATATTATAAACGTTTTTAAAAATGTTTAAAATTTTTTAGAAAATGAGGAAAAAAATTTTAGGTAAAAATCGGTGCTTTGGGTTTGTCTGCGAGGAGGGTAAAGTGAAACCATGTCTACAGGGAAGATAGTGTGCATAAAGTGGCGGTTCATCCCCTATCTCCTGTGTATGTTAATATTATATTCATTGACTCACCACGAAGCGCCGAAAAAATTTCGCGTTTTTAGCCCCTTAACATATCTGTGATTGTAGGAGATTGAGGGGGACCCCCAACTGAATATGATACCCCAATTTTGGGACTCTCAAATCGAAAAAATTGGAAAAAGTAGCTTTTTGGGCCTTTTTGGGAAAATTTTCGAAATCTCCGGCTTTTTTTATATTTTTGACATTTTGAGAATAATCATAATTTTTGGAATTTTGTACCTTAACCACCGTTTTTTCCTAAAGTGAAGTTTTTTGAGGAAAAAAAATTTGGGAATGAGGAAAAGTTTTTAGCATGGTTCTCATTGTGGAAGAAAATTTTGGCAGTTCAAAATCGCAAATATGCATTGTGGTGAACTTTCGAAGGTCAAAATCTTCCGGCAGTTCGCCCCGTTCCGGTCACGAGTATTTGGTTCTCTATCAGGCGCGGCCGTCAGCATGGCTACTTCCAATAACCTTCGACAGTTTCTAATAATAATAATAATACAAAGTTAATTACGTCTATATATGAGGCAAAATAGTTTAAATAAATTAAGCGAACATGTAAAATAAACGACGCTAAACTACAGTAAATTAAGAGCATAAACGCAATAGAGTACGCAGGTTACAGATGTAACATCTAATGCATATCCCCCGTGAATTTTATATTTGTAGAAACATAAGTTTATCCTGAAATGAGTGCAAACTAGAGGCATTAACATCTTCACTTGGTAAGGAATTCCAAGTACTGATATATCTATTAAAAAAATTCAAATTTAAAAGTTGAAATGCGATAAAAATTTTGATTTAATTTAAAATCGTGTATCAGGCGAGTCACATTGATATTTAAACAAAAATATTCATGTAAATCTAGGTGTGATTTACCACGTATTATGTTAAACATCATAGAAAGGGCAAAATATGAGTCTCAAGTTTTTGTAATTTTAACTCCTCAAGTCTTTGATCATAAGATCATAGGATAACCCTAAGCGTTATAAAAAGGAAAATAGAGAAAATTTACTCATCAAAAAATTCAAAATGCATTTTACTCATTTTGTTTGAAAAAATTTTTACATTGCTCGAAGACACCGTATCTTAATCCAAAGAATTCCATACTTAAACAACACAATTACAAAAGTCATATTTGGAAACATCACGATGAAATTTATAAAGCTCTAATTTGAACGAATTATATGCACGATTGTTATTGTGAACGTAAGTGAAAAATTGTTGAAACGGTAAAATATTACAGTGTATTATATTATAGGCCTGAACAAGATCAAAGCGATGGCGTCGGAGATCAAGAGATTCAAGGTTCAAGATTTTTAGATGCTCAAGATACGATATATTGTTGTTATAGATCTGAATAACTTTTTTGTAAATCTCCGCTGAACATTTTCAATTTTGTTAATATCAGATTGTAGGTTTGGATTCCATACAACTGTAGAATATTCAAGTATAGGAGGAACATATGTGATAAAAGCCTTTGTTAAAAAATTTTTATCTCTGGATGTGAAGCTGCGCAATATTAGGTTTGCAATCCGTGAGGCTTTCTTAAACAGGATAGCACACTGAGCACTGTGTGAGAGAATGTTGTCAGTAATTATGATTCCAAGATCTTTTACTTGACTAACATTGGGTAAAGTTGAATCTCCCAATAAGTAAATTTGTTTAGGGTTATTTTTCCCAAGGTGTAAGACGTTACTCTTATTTTTGGCTACAGACAACCGATTTTGCATGGACCACTCAATTACTTTATTCAAATCATTTTGCAGTTGACCAAAGTTTACTGCTTTGTTAAAAAAATTTAGATCGTCAGCAAAGAGTACAAGATCACTTTGATATTCCAAGGTACACAAATCATTTATAAACATCAAAAAGAGAGTAGGACCAAGAACACTTCCTTGCGGTAGACCACTTGAAACAGGCAGATAACTAGATATCTCCAAACCTACTTTGACTGCTTGATATCTTGGGCTGAGAAAAGCCATGATCCATTTTTGGCATATAATAGGTACTGTAAAATCGTTTAATTTTTTTAGTAATAGGTCATAGGGAACAGTATCAAAAGCTTTGCTGAAATCAATATAGATTACATTTAATGGTATATTTTCATCAAGTGAACGAGTCCAAATATTCCTGCAGTATAATAGTTGTAGAGAACATGATTTATTCTTCCTAAAACCATATTGTTTACTAGACAAGAGGTTTGATATTTCAAGATAATGCATGAGGTTTTGATTTAAGATTTTTTCCATCACTTTGCCGGCGACTCAATAGTGTGAAATAGGTCTATAATTTTCGATTTCAATAGGGTCACCTTTCTTGAATATGGGCACTACTACAGCTTTCTGCCACAGCTCAGGAATAGATCCTGTTTTATAAGATATTTCAAAAATTGTAGATAAAGGTTCAGCAAGAACTAGGTATAGTTTCTTGTAGTAATAGGCACATAATTCGTGTGGTCCAGATGCTAAAGATGGTTTTAAGCCACGCAAAGCTTTTATTACCGTCAAAAAATCAAAGGAACAAGAGAATCCTACTGGGTGATCATATTTTTTCGAAAACTCAGCATTAGCAGTTTGCTTGGATAAAAACTGGAACGAAATAATCATTAAAAGATGCAGCTTTACTAGCATTATTTCATAAAATCCTATCACCAAGCTTCAAATCAGGAATTATAGTCCCATTACATAGCTTCCTGTTAACATATTGGTAAAATTTTTTTTATGTCTTTAAATTCCAAAAGTTTTTCTTCTCTAGACGTATTAAATTTCTCAAGTTCAAATCTAAGTAACTTTCGGGCTCTTTTATATCCACTATGGCTTTCAGGTGTGGGGCCATTCAAAATTTTTTGTGTCGAAAACCCTGTGTAGGCTAAAAAAACAACACTGTCTGCAGTGTTTTTTGTGCACGGACATTTGTGCCAATTGGCACAAACAAATTTTCACACTAAAAACATATACTGAAAACCTTTCAAAGGTTTTATGCCACAAGTCTGATAGAAGAAAGAAATTTTATTGAATACGAAGAAAACACAAGAGTAAATACGAATAATACAGAAAAGCACATGGATGTGACAAAAGCAGGTGCGAACTGAGCTTTAAAATGACTCAATTTAGATCGAAAGCAGGGCATATTGCTCGAACGAGTGATATCATCAGGTGAGGAATTCCAAACATCAATATTTCACAAGCAAAATTCACGTTTTAAAGCATGGGTAATTCTATGTCAAGTGATTTAATCCTTCCCACTCGATTATCTCAAAAATTCATGAAATTTTCACCAGGTGCTCCCTTAGGTCTGGAATGAATAATGCCAAAGTTTTACTTTGATAACTTACAAACTTCTTAAGTTGTGGGGCCCTGAACTTTTAGGGTCACCATCTAGTCCTGGAAAACGTGACAAAAGCTCAAGTTTGGCATGTGATTGCTGATGCAATATTTGATCAATCAGGCTCAAATTTCAACCCTTCTTAACGCAACTTTTTACACTTATACCAACTAGTTTACATACAATCATTGAAGTCCTTTATTCGAGCCTTAAGACTCCCTCTAACAGCATGAAAAAATTTGTCGTGGGATAAATGGCCGTCTCCTTGAGCAGTCATAACTCAGAAAACGATGGTCACAAATCATTAATATCTTGGGTTGTATGTAAGTTTTAAGATAACTTTGCTTCTATTCACAAAATTTCGTGTTTTTTCTGCTTCTGGTTTTGCAGATATAGCCTATTGAACATATGTATTTACAAAATTATGCAAATTTCAAGTCAAGTTTAGCGCCATATATCTCAACTGTACTTTTTTCAATTTCAATAAGTTATGCACCTTTTCTCTTCAAAACTCACCTATTTTGATTTTAGACCCATTTGCCTTTACTGCTGAAAATGTACTCCGAAAATGAAAATATTTATGCTTCGTGGCAACCCTGTCATACAGTAAGTTATGGGGGTGCTAGCTCCAATTTCGCTCATTAGACTTTTGTAATCACTGTTCAGTGAATTTGCCATTAACATAAGTTTCACATTCTGTTGAATAGTGCAGACACAAATTGAATGAGAGCCAGATGGGCCAACAGTAATGCACCATTTTGAATAAAGTTCATGGAATTTAGAAAAGGCAATATCAGTCATTTAATATTCTTTTTAGTAAGCAATAAAAAGTTCTTTCAGATTGAACTATAATAACTGTTTTTACTTTTGCTTTTTAATGCCCTTAATTTTAACTGACACGTAAACCTTTTTTCCTGGGAAAAGTCGAGAGAATTCATCGTTTTCATAAAAACTTTTAACACATTGCTCAACTTCAACTGAAAGAGGCTTTGCACATTCTTTCTCTGGTAAAGTGAGAATGCAAAAATTTTGTCTCGAGTTTCTGGCTTCATTAAGCATTCAGTGTGAAACACCAAAATAATCAACAGTTTGATTAATATCCCAATCATTAGGAACTAGGGTTGTCCCCCGGGGCAGACATATAACGTACTAACATATACGTCACCAGTGGTACCATACTTCATGTATCATTCATGGAAAATTTTCAAGGCTATTATTTTTCTTTTCATTTCATGTCAGCAATGATAATGCGTTGATAGGTTAGAAAGAGTTTTAGTATTTTAGACAAAAAAATTTAATTTTTAAGATAACTGTCATTACTAAGTACGAGGAAGCTCAATCTTTTCCCAAAGAAACTGCGTTGCACACATGCCTAGAGACTTCTATCGATTCATCCGCAGGGTTTTTAGCACAGTGCTAATCATACCTGTAAGAGGTCCGACCAGTTGGGGTAGGGTAAATCCGAAATTTGGGGGGAGTGGGTCGAAAAGAGTCTAAATTTTTCCTAAAAAAGCCAAAAAACATACACTTTTTTGCAAATTTTTTCAATTTTTTCCAAACTGGGGGGGGGGTTGGGTATATGGTTGGCCAAGTTGGGCCCCCCCCCCAAGTACAGGTATGGTGCTAATGAAACCAGAGCCATGCTAATGAATGGAAGTGAAAAATTTTTGAAAAAAGTTTGATAAGAAAGTTGAAGATATCACAAAAATTAAGCAATTGTATTTTTTTCTGAAAAAAATCAAGAATCTGTATTGAAGTTGAAGTGCAGTTCCAGATACAATGAAAATATGTAAACTTTTATCCAAACAAAATGTGACTTTCGCGATTTCTAAAAGTATTACTGTCAAACTGACTACTGAACATTTACTTGTCATATTCTAAACTTCAGTTCTACTATAAATCGAGGCTGTTTTCCAGAGCACCCCATGGGGGGGGGGTATTACCCCCATGCGGGGGGTATGGGGGGGTATTACCCCCCCCCCCGTCTTAGATTTGGAAATTCATTTACTACCCCCATAAAAACAGCTCACTATAGCAAAAAATTTTGGTAGACTTCATCCTCTCCCCAGTAGGTTATACTAACTCGAGAATAATTGCAGAATGTGTGATTCTGAGGAATTACTCACTGCTCTTTTTGACACATTTACTGAGCAAATGATAATGGGAAAGTATGCAACTTCTGTGCCATATAGCGATTTTTAGGAAAGGGTATCAGCACATTAAGATATACTACTTGTAGGAAATCATTATAAATATAATTGGGAGATGAAATAATGACTTATGTATATGTGATTAATCAAAAAATTGCCCCTTGGGAAGAAAAACATTATGTTCTTAAAATTCTGCCTCTTCATGCTCTCCTTTTCTTTTCCCCGCTTCTTCGTTGGGTCTTCTGTGCGCATATGGTTACCCAAGCTGTGGCATACTTTCCTGCTATGAGTTGAAACATGTGAGGTCTGTTGATGTGGATCACGAGTGGTACTTGGTTTCAAACTTGTAGTTCATAGTCTAATGGGATTAATAATACTAAAGCCACATTCAGCATCAGGACTTTCAATTGGAAGCACTGTTCCAAGCCTAATCAGTGATGGGATAAGCCCATACTGCTGAAGATGCTGGTTGAAACAATGTTTCCAAACGTATGTTGTGCCCGATTCTTGAAATGTGCAGGAATCAGTTGGCACAACAGTCTTCAAAGTGTGACTATTCTGTACGTATAATTAGTGCATTAAAGTTGCAGGATAGGGGAGCTGGAAAATGGAGTTGAACCAGTAAATGTTTTTTGACTGTAAAAAGCATAAAGTAGGGGCATTATTCATTTTTGTAAGTTCTATGTGGTTAGAGTACTAAAACTCCCCCTCCTTCGCAAAAAGTTGGGACCAAAAAAAAAGGTCACAGCATATTCTAAGTACTACCCTTAAAATTTAAGATTTTACCCCTACCTAATTTTTCGACCTTGGGGACCTCTGCTGTTTTCTTATCGAAACTACTAGTTTTATGTAGTCTTGCCCCGAACTGGGCAACCCTAGCCCCGGCCAGGGGCCGGGGACAACCCTATTAGGAACTAATGTCAACATTTGAACTTTCATATCATAAGAAGAAATTTTCATTTGAGACTTTAGATCAGCTAGAAATTTCTCATACGCTTCACAGTCCGAACAGTCAACAGAATTTTTTTGCTGATTGATAATTTCCAATAGATTAAATCATCCATCAGTTGGAATCTGAGTCGCAATGGCTTCTTGGGTCTGGAAATTTTTTGCTTTGCATACCCTCACAAATCTCTCACTAATTGTTCAAAATTTAAGGGGTGGAAGGCCGAGTTCCTGTAAGCTAGAATTAGCCTCGTCAGATGGATCATCTGTAAAATCTGTGTCATCTGATGGATTCAAATCCATCACGGTTAATTCTGCTTCATGTTTCGAAATATTTTCCCTACATCTAGGGCATAATTAATGTACCAGTTAAGGCGTGCAATTTATCTGCCGTTGAAATATCAATCAGTTGGAGTCCTCTAGAATCGTGTTTTTTCAAAGGATTGCAGCAAGATTTTAGTAGGAATTCGGATTTTATCAAAAGTAAAGCTTCATGATAGGAGCTAATGCAATAAAGCAGGGGCTTAATTTTGTGAATCCATTATAATGAAGTTAATTTGCTGAAAAAGAATATTAGAACCATAAAAACAAACAGACAATTACAAGCTGAGGTGAAACAACAAAAAGAAACAGGCACACTTACACAAAAACACCTCCCAAAACAAAAAAACTGATGAGATGGCTTACTTGACTCACAGGCAAGTCTGAGCAAATATATATTGCCCGAACTCGCCCAAGAGCATCCTTTTGGCAACAGAGCTTAGATTGCTTTCAATTAATGTCTTTTTCACTTGGCACAAATTAACATGCCTGCTGCCTGATTGAATAAATTTTGGATCTAGCACCTACATAACTTAGTGTACGACAGGGTTGCTGGGAAGTACAAATATTGTCATTTTCGGAATACTTTTTCAGCATGAATGCCAAATGGGTCAAAAATCAAAATAAGTGAGTTTTGAAGAAAAAAGCCGGCTCTTTTAAATGGTGAATAAATTATTGAAATTGAAAAGGGTACAGTTGAGATATATGGCGCTAAAGCTGACCCAAAATTTGCATAATTTTGTACACACATATGTTCAATGGGCTATCTCTGAAAAACCAGAAACAAAAAAACATGAAATTTTGTGAATAGGAGCAAAGTTATCTTGAAACTTATAACCCAAGGTATTAATGATTTTTGACCATCATTTTCTGAGTTATGACTGCTCAAAGAGGCCGCCATTGTTCCCGTGACAAATTTTTCCATGCTGTTAGAGGGAGTCTTAAGGCTCCAATAAAAGACTTCAATGATTGTAAGTAAAATAGCTGGAATAAGCGTAAAAATCTGTGTTAGATGTTAAAATTTGAGACTGATTGATCAAATATTGTATCAGCAATCACATACCGAACTTGAGCTTTTGTCACGTCTTTCGGGACTGGATGGGTGATTCTAAAAGATTCAGAGCCCCACAACTTAGGAAGTATATCATACCTGTACTTGGGGGGGTTGGGGGGACCCCCCCCCCCCCCCAACTTGGCCAACCCAGTACCCAAAATGATTTCCCCCCAAACCCCCCCCCCCAGTTGGGAAAAAATTAAAAAAATTTGCCAAAAAGTGTATGTTTTTTGGCCTTTTTTGGGAAAAATTTCGATTTTTTCCTACCCCCCCCCCCCCCCCCCAAAATTTCGGATTTACCCCCCCCCCCCCCCAACTGGTCGGAGGTCTTACAGGTATGAAGTATATAAGGAATCGAAGTAAAACTTTAGCATTATTCCTTCCAGACCTAGGGTAGCATCCATACCAGTAAGAGGTCCGACCAGTTGGGGGGGGGGGGGGGTAAATCCGAAATTTTGGGGGAGGGGGTTGAAAAAAGTCAAAATTTTTCCCAAAAAGGCCAAAAACACACTTTTTTGCCCATTTTTTTCCGAACTAGGGGGGTTGGGGGGTTGGGTATATGGTTGGCCAAAGTGGAGGGGGTTCCGCCTCCCCCCCCCCCCAATTACAAATATTACAGGTAGCATCTGGTAAAAATTTCATGAATTTTTGAGATGGTCGAATGGGGTGCTTTTTCAAATTTGAATAACTTGACATGGAATTACGCATTAGAGTTACTTTTCGATTTACACGTAAGATACTTTCACTGCACTAATTTGCATAAAAATCATGCCAACTCCATTTTATCCAATTACGTCAGTGAAACTGATCGAGAAAAGGGTTTATACGATTCGAAAAAAACCGAATGCTGCGAGAATTCAGATGCCAGGAATTTTATATTTTTCTTTTTCGGCTACGAATTTTTTTAAAAACGATGGAAGAAAGAAGATTAAATTAAGGATGTCTATAATTGCTTTCTCCTGAAAAAAAACCAAGTCGAAAGTCGCATCGCGTAAATTTTTGGCTTAAAACTTGTGCCAACAATGTCAATTTTTCATTTCGAATCAAAAACAAAAAAAATTCAGTTCACGCACAATACTACCGAATCACTGTTTTTTTGTTCTCGACCCGTTTGTACTGATGCTATCGACGGTCTAAAATTTGTTTGTATTTCATTGGTTACACGGTCATTGATATTATCAAATTGAATTTTCGTACCAGAAATATGTTGTTTGTACTGAAACAAACAAGGCCCAAATTTTTGTTCGTACTCAAGCCAAAAAGTCTGTCAAGTACAAAAAAAAACTATGTAAGTACTGAATGAATACAGGAAGTTCACTATTTCTATCCATTCTGTTGCGATAATACAAATAAATTATTCAAAAAGAATCCGCTTGCATTCAAAGCAAATAAAAGTAGTTAACATTATTTACTCATTGACTCGGCGTGTAACGCCGAGAAAATTTTACGTTTTCACCCCCCCTAAAATGACTAAAAATCAAGGAAATTTAGCCTTCGATCAGTCAAAAAATTTGTACCAATTGGCACAAATGCTCAAAATTTTCTGGGCCGAAAAGCGGTTTTTTCTGTGCCAAAAAGCGGTCAGTCAGCGGTTTTTTTTGAGCACGGACATTTGTGCCAATTGGTACAAGAGGCCAAAAAAATTTGTGCCAATGGCACAAAAAAATTTTTTTTCACTAGAAACATAAGGTAAAGTGGCGTGACTTAGATCAGAATATGACATTTGATAACTATTTGAGATCAGCAGGTCATTTTAGCTGAGTAGATCCCCTGCTGTGAGGTTGCCTACACAGCGAAAATGATGTGCTGACCTCAAATAGTTATCAAATGCCATACTCTGATCAAAGTCACCCCACTTTACCTCACTGAAAGCTGCGGAAAACATTTAGGCCAAAAGTTTGATAAAAGTTTAACGTTTAACGCATTAATTTTTGTAAAAATCGTGCCCATCTTATTTTTCAGCTAACCATATCAGTGAGACAAGAAAAAACTGTGCAACAAAATTGTTCACGAAAACCCAAAAGATGGAATGCTGAAAAAATTATTGTTTCTGGTGAGTCTGATATAACTGATGATAAAATGAAAAGTGAAATATTCAACCAATATTTTGGATCAGTATTTATCTTGGACAATGAAAAAATCCCTGAATATTCTCAAAAGCAGTTTAATAAAGATTTATCTATCAAATTTGATTTCTTAAGAGTCCTATTGACTCTAAAATATTTGAAGCCTACACTGTCTCTTGGTCCTGATGGTTTGTGTGCCTTTTTCCTGAAAAAATTATATCTAGTCTTGGCAGAACCTTTGAGAACAATTTTTGAAATTTCATTTAGAACTGGACAATTACCAGATATTTGGAAAACATCAAACGTGGTACCTATTTTCAAAAAAAAGGACCCAGCAAAGGTAGAAAATTATAGACCAGTTTCTTTATGTTGTGTCTCGTGTAAGGTTATGGAAAGTATTATAAATGTAGACATGATGGCTTATTTTGAGTCAAATAATTTTCTGAATGATAGACAATTTGGATTTAGAAAGAAAAAATCTTGTGTCCTTCAGCTTAGTTGTAAAACATTATGGGCTAAAAATTTGGATAAAAAAATAGCAACAGATTCAATTTATATCGATTTTCAGAAAGCATTTGATACTGTTTCTCATGAAAAACTGTTTGGAAAATTAGCTTCCTATGGCATATCTGGTTTTTTATTGAGATGGTTACATGGTTTTTTTATTTAATAGGACTCAACAGGTAAAAATTGGCAATTGCTTCTCTAATCCAATTAGGGTTACTAGTGGGGTTCCTCAGGGTAGTGTATTGGGACCAACATTGTTCCTAATTTTCATAAATGATATATTTGATGGTATTAGCAGTGAAATTTATCTTTTTGCTGATGATGTGAAAATATTCAATGCTACCAAAAATGCTGAAGTACTACAAGGCGATCTTGTCAAAGTTTATGAATGGTCATTGAAATGGCAATTATCTATTTCTCTGGAAAAATGTTCTGTTTTGCATCTTGGGAGTAATAACCCCAAAGTTGAGTATTATATAAACGATTTTCTGATTCCTACTGTTTCAGAGATGAAGGATCTTGGTGTTATGTTCAATGAAAAATTGTCAGCAACTGCCCATTGTAATTATGTGGTTAAAAAAGCATCTAGGGTGGCAAATTTGATTTTAAAATGTTTTCACTCTAACTTCAATGAATTAAAAATCAGGGCTTTTAAATCCTATGTTCTCCCTATCCTGGAATATGGTTCACCACTCTGGAATCCTTGTCTGGTTGGGGATACTAAATTGGTAGAAAAAGTTCAACGAAGGTTTACAAAAAGACTTTTTGGATATAAAGATTTAAGCTATAAGGAGCGCCTCAACAAATCTGGCCTTGATGACCTTGAATTTAGACGTACGTGTATCGACCTATCTTACATGTTCTTAATTTTGAAATTTAAAGTTATTCCACCAGACTTATTTTTCACTTTGAGTCCATTCAATTATCGCGCGTCTAACTTATTTAAATTGTATAAATCGAAATATAACTCCAACGCTTTAAAGCATGATTTTTGCTCGCGAAATATTGATGTTTGGAATTCCCTACCCAATGATATCATTCATTCAAACAACTTGCCCTGTTTTCGGTCTAAATTGAGTCGTTTTTTAAAGCTCAATTCGCACGTGCTTTTGTCACGTCCATGAGCTTTTCTGTATTAGTTGCATTTACTCGTGTATTTATTCGCATTTAATAAATTTCTTTTTTCTTTCTTCTTCTTCTTTTCATTGAATTTTCCCCTTACATATCGCATGCTCTGTTCCATTTTTACTTTTCTTATGTTCTTCACTAATGGTTCCTTTCTTATGTGCTCACCATTACTGTATTTCTATTGCTATAATAGGGATTTCCTATAGCATAAGATAATGACACTTCCGATAAGATTAATACTTCTAGCTGTCATTTTAAGACTCCCTAACTAGTCTTAGATGATACAGGGAGCTTATAGCAGTTTTTTACATAGTTATTTTGATATACCAAACATTCTAAAAAATTAAACCAGAAAAAAACCACTAAAAAACCATGGAAAAACCAAAAAAAACCATAAAAAACCACTAAAAAACCAAAAAACCAAAAAGTCGAAATTTCAAAAGTTTGGTTTTTGCCAACCCTGGGAAAGAGCCCAAAATTTTTTTTCCCGAAAAAGCACGATTTGGGGGGAAAAAAACAGCGGTCTTGACAGCCTATAAAGTTTGCTGCAACAATACTAATACACTGTTCGTAGAGAAAACGTTCGCGTTCGGGTCAAATGTACGAATAGGAAATATTATATTCATTGAATCGGTGCGAAGCGCGGAAAATTTTTTGCATTTTCAGCCCCTAAAACGTCTAAAAATTAAGGAAATTCAATGTTAGACCAGCCAAAATTTTTGTGCCAATTGGCACAAATGCTCAAAATTTTTTGTGCCATTCCAAATTTTTTTGGGCCAAAAACCATGTTTTGGCACAAAAAAATAACACTCAGTGTGTCTGCCTGCACAAAAAAAACTCGGCCGGAACGTTCATGTTTGTCACACAGTAAATCGTCTCTATGAATTTCCATAGAAGACGACAAAAAACCTTACATTTGACTGCATCTAAATATCACACGATCAAAATTGCATGATCATATCGAACAATAGGAAAATTCTCAACCGAGAGATTGTTAGGAATGCTTCACGCTGTAAGATTACAAATTAGACGTTTGACATCACTTGACAGCAAATCAATACGGAAACAGTTGTTTGATGTAATTCCTCTTTTGAGAAGAAATAAGCATGATTCATGGGGATATTCAGGCGCACTTCTCAGTTTTGAACGTCCCATCGGTCGACGAATGGAATAAGCCACCAGTGAAGGAATCCCAAGTCGCCAATCCGATCACGGTTGCCAATGTTCTAAATAATTTACAACTTATGTCCCGCATTCACCCGGAAGACTACGGTATCAATGTCAAACAGTTGGCCAACAGATTACGTTATTTGAATCGCCAATGGTCGGTGGATCAATATGAAGCGGAAGATGAAACGACAAGAGTAAAGTTTTTGTTATTTATCAAATGTGTGGTTGCTTTTCTGATTTTCTGATTTTTTTTCTTCTCATTTCCTCATCATAATTTATGCTTTTGTCTTCATTTTATCGTTCTGTTTTACCACCTTAATTTTTCCCCTCTTAAAATTCTTTTTTCTTTTCTGCTTTGCTTTTTATTACTGAACTATCTTTTTCCTCTTTTTACTCAACATTTGTTTCTTGTCCTCCTCATCTTCTCTTCTTCTTCTGTTTCTCCCTCAATTTTCTCCATATTTTCTTTTCATTAAAATTCTCTCTTCAACATTTTTCTCAATTCCTTTGCCTGAAATTGTTTTCCTCGATTTTGTCTTATTCTTTTTTTCAATACCAGAGATTCGCTTCTTTGTGCAGATTCTCAAATTAGCCGAGGCACACGAGCAATGCCATGAGATCAGCAAAAATTTTTGGCGCCCAGGTTCAAGACTGAAACATCCGCCAATTGTTCAACGGTGAGACATACAAAGCCCTGTGCGCTTATACATTGCCCTTTTATAGTGTTTTTTATAAAATGCTTCCAAATAGAAAAGTGACACAATTCACTACTGTCGTCAAAATCGTTTACACAGAACTGTTACCGTGAAATTTTTTACTCAAAGAATTGTTGAAGGTTAGGTCAGTATGCTCACAAATTTTCACGCCTTATGATACATCGTTTATCAGAAAATCGTGAAAACCTACAATACCGCTTGCTTTTCACGTTCATTATTCAGAAGCATTTCACGAAAAACAGACTATAGTCCGATTCTGAAAGGCATGAAAAGGTCATGCCTCATCTGTCTATTTCAGTATTTGGTCTTTCATCAAAACGTATATTACGCTTTTTTCTAACCGAATTAGGGTAAGAAACTCTTTCAATGCATTAAAAAAATTCTAATGCGCAACTCTGCAGATTGGACACGCATCGCGATTCTATCGGGGCTTCCTTTGTAACACAATTCCAACTTTTTTTGATCTATTTTTCACCGATATATTTTAGTTCAAGGTAGGATAAAGTCTATATATGTTCCTGAAACTGTATGAACGCTAGCCATGTACCAATCCAAAGAATATCGGGTCGAGTCAGAGACCTCTGACCCGTTTCATAGTATACCAGGTCACGGGTCAAAAAAAATTATGTTCAGTTCATAAAGTGGGAAACGAGGAGATACTTATTCATTATTCAATTGTTTAATGTCAATTTAAACATTGGAAATGAGCAATGACCCATTTTTGGCTTTTGAATACCAACTGATGTTTTTCATACACTTGTTCAAATAAACAAAGTCTCTCTAATTCAAGGCAAAAAATAGAAGTCAAATGATCTGCTATGATAGAAATTAGGTAAGAGAATATCTGAAATGATAGCCGAAGATGATCTGCCCTTACTGTTTGCAAAAAAAATATGTTTAAGACTTTCATTTTTTACTTAATCTCAAAAACTGCTCGTTGAAAGCTTTCTCTCAGGTAAAAAACGATCAATTGCAGAAAATTGCCAATGCCGATGGCCACACCCCCGACAGCATTAGCCGATGTCCGATGGCCAATACCATCGGCCTAAATGTTTGTAAATCATAACTATATACTCGTATATATAAGCAAAACAAAACTACACAATAATTCAACTGTTTTTTTGTTTTTTCTTGAAATCCTTCTAAATAATAAGACTGGAAAGTCAGTAGTATTCTATAGATTTACGATTTACTGCAAAATCATATGTCACATAGGACTGAAATCTGGGAGCATGGTCCACTAATTGATAACTAAAAAATTCTAGCGTGTGAGCGATTTTGACCGCAGTACTAATTTTTATCTGCTTTTTATTAGTTCTTGTGAACTGAAGAATGACCAAGATTGCTACCATATCGTTTATGCAAAGTTTCCACTATAGAATTTTTTGGTCCAAATATTGTTAAAGCTTATAGTACGTTTTTTATAAAATGCTTCCAAATTGAAAACTGACACAGATCAGTACAGTCGTCAAAATCGTTGACATAGAGCTCTCCCGGTAAGATCTTCCACTCGAAAAATTCTCAATGGTTAGTTCAGTATGCTCATAAATTTCCAGTCCTATACGACACTCTGTTTATGGGAAAATCGTGAAAATGTGGAATACTACTTGCTTTTCACTTTCATTATTTAGAAGCATTTCAATAAAAACAGACTATAGTTGGGTAAACTATCAATCCAGTCCTGCATGACCAATAGAAAATCGTGAAAATCTATGGTACTTGCTTTCCAGTTTTATCATTTGGAATGATTTTAAATTTCATTTTTAGTTTATATATTTATACTTTTGACGACTCAAATTTTAATCCTTGTCGGGACACTTTGGATGCGGAGCAGTATTTTATCTCAGGAGTGTGTTTGACGACATACCATTAGATTTTATGTGATATTCTCAAATAATTCTAAATAAATTAGAGAAATTGAACGATTTTTAAGCACACTTCTGCAGTAAGTGAAGGCTGAACATTATTCATCATCTATGAATCTTGTAAAAGAATTCACAGCTCAACAGATAAAGCTTTCTATAGTACTAATTTTTAGAACTTTTGTATCATTAATGCATAAACCATATTACAGCCATTATATTCAACATTTTACTTATCACAAATGACCAAAAGTGTCCCAATAAATAATCACATGCAAAGCTGATTAATGTAAGAATTTTCAAGGAAAATCGGCCGTCCAAAAAACCCTCGGCCGATAGTCAAAAAATTCAATTATCGGTCGTTCACTATCTTCATGGGAAAACTGTCGAAAATTTTTTTTGAAGTCTAATAATGTTTGAATTTCAATCTCAAATGTAGAATTAAATTTTCTTGAAACCGCAATTGCTTTTTTGCTAAGAGCGATATGATTTTTGATCCATGACCAGCAATGCACAGAGGTACTCTGAATAACGAGTTGGGTCGGGTCGAGTCAAGAGTCTTTTTCCGTTTGGAGTCGGGTCAATTCGGGTCAGAAAATATCGGGGTAGTATCGGATAGCATACCGGGTCAAAAGGTTCGATGCATCTCTAATGAACAGTATAGTTAGTGATTGTCCATCTTTTTCAGAGCGGCCCCAACGCTAATTCCCCAGGAAGAGAAACCTGAACCACACTTTCTGTTGCACGAACAAGAACGGGAAATTGACGTGGTCGAAAAACCGGCTCATAAAAGTAGTCGACGAAAGTTGATACGGCTCTTGAAGACTCTGCTTCGAATTACGTCATTGTCACCGGAGTAAGGCACTCCTAGAAATGTCGAAAACGTTCAGTGTTTGAACAGGTTCAATGATATGTTCAGCACACCACAAAACATAATTTTCGAGATAAATGTTCCCGATTTCGGTGTGGAGTGCTACAAAAGTTTCTTCTAACCAAAAGCGATCCCACGCCATCGCATTCGCTATCCATAATCTAACCAAAATCCAGAAAAAAACTTTGATTTGCGGGCTAATAATGGTCAGCACTGACCGAAGAAGTGTGATGAATGTAAGTTTTTTTTGCATTTCTGTCATAAAAGTTCGCTTTCTGTGCTTTATGAGACGTATTCGTTCAGCCATCCTCCTCATCAATTCGTTTTAAATCGGTCTTGAAACATTTTTAGCAATTTTTGAAGCAAAGTTTTGTCTTTTTTTACTCCTGACGCAACCCCCAAAGGTCTTCAATTGCAACTAGCGCCGGGTAACTGTTACGTATACGGTTGATTTGACAGTAAATGAAGTTTGGTGTATTAAATCTGTTGTGACGTGGGTGTCACTGTTACCCCTGGATGATCCTAATTTTTCATTTCATCAGCTGTTTTATTGTCGTTGTCTACCTATTCAGGACCCTGGAAAATTTCATTTTTTTCCAAAATTACTGCACTTTGGATGAAAAACAAGCGTTTCCAACGTTTTTCTGAGAAATCTAAAAAAATTAAAATTTTTATGTAAAGACAACATGTCCATGAGATTCCCCATGCAAAATAACCTCCCCCATCTCCTGTTAAAACCGAGGACGCCGACCTTCAGCAAGCTCTGACTTCTGAAATTCACTCGACGGGTTCTGGTACATCTCGTATATGCATAAACATAGGAGGCGGAGCAAACCAAACTTTTTTCATTTCAAGAGCAGAGCGGAACATAATATCAATCGCTAAAGTTCCTCGTTTCTGATTGATCGGCTATCTTGATTTTTTTTTATCTTGATTTAAAAAAAAGATAAAAAAAATAAAAATCATCAAGATGATTATTTTTTCTATAATCAAGATGATTTCTCGTATGTTAAATCTTGAGAGCACACGTGCGATTTTAACTTGATTTTTTGTCACGATTTTGAATATTGTGGTGCAAAACTTGATTTATCGAGTGCAATTTTTTAATAAGTCATGAGGAACTTCAAACACGTTTTTCAAGTACCGCACTCGTTTTTTAAGTTACGACGAAGAAAATTAAGAGCTCTTTTCATATTCCTTATTATGCATTCGCATAATATTTAGTAAATGAACTGAACATAATGTTTGGCTTACATAAACCTGCAGAGTTAAAAGAAATGTATGTCAGAAATACAAGAAGTCAAAAATTTCCAACGTTTGTCTGTCCTGTCCCGATACTTCGACTGTCCCGTTACCTCGACCATCTTTTACCTCAGCTGTCCCGATACCTCGACTAATGTATGAACCTCCCGTTACATCAAACAATGAATTTTTATTAAAAATATTCTTTTTTCTCTATCCCGTTACCTCGACTATGCTAAATATATTATGAATTTGAAATTGACGTTGAATAAATTTGAATTTTTTTGTGATAATATTATCATTCTGCTCTAATTCCCGTGATTTATCAACAAAATCTAACTTATGTGTGCAAGCAAACATTTTGTTGACCAACTTCATAATTTCTAATTATTCGATTTTTTTGGAGATTTGATAATGTTTGTATTTCAGTTCCTCTAGAGTTGGTGAAATCAAATCTGCCGACGTTCAAGAAAGAGAATCAGTCGCATCAAAGGTCCGAGGTCCTTGTTGCTATTTTTTACATTACCTCTTATTTTGTGCAATTTTACAGCCCAAATTGATAGATCATCGAAAAAAGGAAACGACAAGAGCACGATCACGAAAGATCGTTGGATTTCGCGAACCGACCACGATTCTTCGAAATCCAAAAACACGACAGGAAAATTTATCGAATTTTACGCTTATAGAAAATATGACCACAATCAGGGAACAAGAGCGTCCAACCGGTAAAGCTTTCGGGTCAATAAATTTATGAGAATAGTCTATTTCCTCAAACGTAAATTTAAGTTGCTCATTTTCAAGGAGATATTCAACGCAGGAAATATTGTTTGTCAAAAATTTATGTTGCATATAACGCCCTATAAATTATACAGAATGAATCTATAGTTTTGAATCAGAAATGTCGGCTACTTAAACACGAAACAAATTTCTATAGTGGGTAATGAAACTGTCAGGGGCTAGTGACAGAAAAATGTGTGTTGTTCGGAGGTGAGAAAGCCTGTTGTTTAATGAACAAAAAACTTACTGGTTTTTCGATAAATTTTCATATAAAAAAAATCCACGGACGAAAATTTGACTAAAGAATGTTATTTTAAAAAATAACAAAAAAAATTTTACGAAACACGAAAATGCCAAAATTGTCTCATGTCTGAAGGTTTTATTCTGCTTCTTATCAATTTAGGTCATGTTTTCTGAGGTTTCGTTAGTTGACTAAATATACCTGAAGTTTTCAATCTTTGTATGAAAGAATGCTTCTTATCTGTTTACTTGTTTACAGAAAAATATGCTTAAGTGAGACTCATACATCGTTGGTTTTGTGGTTTAGGGTTTTGTGACCTTCAGTAAAGTTTCACTATAAGTTTCATATTGTCTGCAAAAATGTAGATGAAGTTTAGACTGGTTATTTCTGGTTGAAGTTTCGGCAAAAGGCGCTTTCCATAAGTAACAAACAACATTGAAAAAATATGAGAAAAACATATAAAGAAGTGGATGAAAAAAGGAATGTGCAATAAGGCTGCTTCTTCGTGACAAAACACAAAATTGTCCTCAAAGCGCATATTTTCCTCGAAAAGTGATATGTTAGTTTGCCTAAATATCAGCTAGGCGTGCGTACACATAGGATATTGCATCGTATTCCAGGGTTAACATTTTTCAGAATATACTGGGAAGCCATATAGTGTCGCAATCAATTATCAGCCTGAATTTGTTGTGAACAAATCTTGCCAGATGGAAGAGAATCAACGCCATAAAAGCGGTCGGGAAGGACGGCGCGCAATTAAGCTGCAGCGTACAACGATTACCGATTTGCTTGATGATTCTGGTTTCGAGGAATCACGGTAAATTGATGGAACTACGAGTATTTTCTGTTTCTGGATCTTCCATTCTACCCGACGTCGAAACATCATTATGACTTTAGATCTAATTATACAATTCAATGTTTAAAAGAATTTGCGGGAAGTTTTAGATTTGGTCCCCAGAATAATTTCTGATGCCATTCTTTTAAAAGTGAAAGCGTACTTATACTGGCTGAATTTGATTTTCAGATTCAATGCCAGAATCACAAGTTTCACGTGCTAAAAGCACGTTGTGAGAATGGATGATGAAATTGTTGACTTTTGGGACTTTTCAAACTAACAAGGAGACATATTTGACGAGTGATGAAATTTAGGATGAAAATGTCCCGTAGATATTTTGAACGTTTTTTCATCTGTTTTATGGAAATCGGCGAATCTTGAGAAATATTGCGAAATGAATATTTGCTTTGTTCATGTAACAATAATGAGGTTTTGTTTCAAGTATAAGTACCAAAAAGGAACACTCCTGCGAATAAACAAGTACTAAACGTCCACAGTTCCACAAGTGGGCATTGAATCCGCCATAAACGCACCTCAAAAAAGCTTGTTACCGCCGCATTGCAGTCCAACCCAATGCCCCTAATTTCTTCTAAGGATTACCGTATATAGCTAATAGGGTATCGGACCATTTGACCCGGTATGCTACCCGATACTAACTGATATTTTCTGATCCGACTTGACCTGAAACAGGAAAAAGACTTTTAACTCCACCCTTTATATATTGTACCTCTGTGCATCAGAGATGTACATAGATTAGAGATAAATTTTAATTATTAGAGATAAATTTTAAGAATTCCGGGTCCGGGTTCAGCAAAATAGTCGGGTAATTTCGGGTCTCATTTCGGGTCCGGATCCATTATACTTTTCAAAACGCCAATCTGTGCGATATACGTGTTTAACTTCATATAACAAAAACTAGAGATGCATCGGGTTTCAAAATTTTGAAAATATCGGGTCCGGGTCTGGGTCCAAAAAATGGTCGGGTAATTTCGGGTCTCATTTCGGGTCCTGGTCCCCAGTACATTTTTACTGTGCATTACGGGACATGGGTCAAAATATTGAGTTGATCATATTCACTGTTAGAAGAAAAAGCAATGGCAATTTCCACATTCGATATTGAAATTCAATCATTATTATATTCCAAAAATATAATTTTCGGAACTTTTCCAATGAAAGAAGTGAACGAGAGTAGTGAACGACCGATGTATCAGCATCGGCCAATAATTGACTTTTTTGACCATCGGCCGATTATTTTACGGGCGACCGATGGTCGATAATCTCTATTTTTTGGCAATTCTTGCATCAATCAGTCTTGCATGTGATTATTTACGGAACAAATGTAAATCTTGGGTCACTTTCACGGTCATTTGTAATAAGTAAAATGTTGACTATAATGACTATAATATGATTTTTTCCTTCAACGCATTATGAGACAATAGTTCTAAAAGTTAGTATTAGACAGAGCTTCATCTGTTGAGCTGTGAATTTTTTTACAAGAGTGATAGATGATGAATAATTTTGAACCTTCACCTGCTGAAAAAGTAGTCTTAAAAATCGTTCAATTTCCCAAATTTATTTGACAATATCATGTAAAGAAGCAATGAAAATGGTGTCATTAATACTTATGAAATAAAATACCGTTTCACATCGAAAATGTCCCAACAAGGATTGAAATTTGAGTCGTTGAAAGTATAAGCATGTAAAATAAAAAATAAATTTCTTGAAATGATTTCAAACGATAATGCTGGAGAGCAGGTAAACCATATACGCATTTTCCCTATTTTCTGTTGGCACACATTTAGGACTATATTGTGAGCTAACTCGACTAAGCTTTAACAACATTTGGATCAAAAACTTCTGAAGTGAAAATTTTGTATAAACGATGTGATACCAATTTTGGTCATTCTTTCATTTATAAGCATTGAATAAAAAAATGATCAAAATTAATACTGTGGTCAAAATCGCATACACACTAGAATTTTTTAGTTATAAATTGATATAGATTATTGGACCATGCCGCCAGATTTGCAGTCCTATGTGGCATGTCGTTTAGCAGCAAATCGTAAATCTGTCTACTTTCTTTTCCGTACTTGGAAGGATTTCAAGAAAAAGACAAAAAACAATTGAATTATGGTGCATGGAATGTTGTTGTATTTATGTATACGTTATGATATGCACAGATTTCGGCCAATGATATTGGTCATCGGTTATCGGCTGATACCATCGATGGGGTGGCCGATGTGCGTATGAATAAAGAATACAGCAGTGCTCGAAACATAACCTTTTGAGAGCAAAAATTATTTTCTCACAAAAAACACAATAATCATCGCTAAAGCTCACGAATAAATTTCCTATAGATAGTTTATCATGTTTTCTACCTGCTGACAAAAAATTACGAGAATTTATGCATTGCTAGAGGACCGCACAACTCGGAGTTCGAACACCATCTTACAATTGCATTTTCAAATAATTACGACCTCCATTGCGGATGACATACAACTTGATAAATTTCTAAAATGTGATTTCAGAACACGTTTTGTATGCTGGATATTAAGGAAATTCTCATTTTGCATATAAAAACAAAATTCGCATAGATACAGTATTCCAAAGTTGGTAATTTTCTTATTTATTAGCATTTGTCCGTCTATGTAGGAGACTTGAGATGTCCCAGGCATAAAGTAACTTTATCGTGAAGCATTTATTAGATGCGGAACGTAAATGCGCTATAATTTGGGGTAAAATTTTTTTTCTTTTTTGCTTTTTACTTTTCATTAAGTTTTAAAACTGTCAAGCAAAAGTGAAAATTCAAAATAATTTTCAATAGTGTTTGTGAGAAAAGCATGTAAATACCGCGATTGCAGACAATTCCTACTGTAGTTATTTTATTATTATCTTAATTTTTATCGCTTCACTTAAATTTTGGACATATGGAACTAAACTGAAAATATTATCAATCATGTGGCCCTAATCTATAGTCTGTTTTTTATAAAATGCTTCCAAATAGAAAAGTGACACAAATCAGTACTGTCGTCAAAATCGTTTACATAGAGCTCTTACTGCAAAATTTTTCACTCGAAAAATTGTTAAAGGTGAGGTCAGTATGCTGACAAATTTCCAGTCCTATATGATACATTGTTTATCAGAAAATCGTGAAAATCTGAAATACTACTTGCTTTCCACTTTCATTATTTAAAAGCATTTCAAGAAAAACAGATTATAGAAAGATAACTCGCGAACCCAATGAACCTTAAAATTTTGGTTCAGCTGAAAACAAAAATTCTGTATAAAGTAAGCATCAAAAGGTTCCGACCGTATGGAATCCTATAAGGGTTCAAAAACGGGTCGGTGCCAGATCCGCTACCTATAGTCTGTTTTTCTTAAAATGCTTCCAAATAATGAAAGTGGAAAGCAAGTAGTATTTCAGATTTTTGCGGTTTTCTGACAAACAAAATATTATGTAGGACTGGAAATTTGCAAGCATACTGACCTAACCTTTAGCAATTTTTCGAGTGAAAAATTTTACAAAAAGAATTTTATGTAAACGATTTTGACGACAGTAAAGATTTGTGTCACTTTTCTATTTGGCAGCATTTTATAAAAAACAGACTATAGTGCACATCCGCTACCTAGTGCACAACCGCTACCTAGTGCACATCCGCTACCATAATCAGATCCGCTACCTATAGTCTGTTTTTCTTGAAATCCTTCTAAATAATACGAGTGGAAAGCAAGTAGTATTTCACATTTTCATGATTTTCTGACGAACAATATATCATATAGGTCCGGAAATTTCTGAGCATACCGAGCTCACCTTTAACAATTTTTCGAGTGAAAAATTTTACGGTAAAAGCTCTATGTAAACGATTTTGGCGACAGTACTGATTTGTGTCACTTTTCTATTTGGAAGCATTTTATAAAAAACAGACTATAGTACACATCCGCTACTTTCTGCTGAGGTACACGTGACTTTTCCTTTTTGTGTTGAATAACCTAGGCAGGATTTCGTTAATATACAGTATGCATTTACAAATTATTCGGCTCATTTAATTTTTTTACCAATTAGATGGCTCATGCACCGTGAAAATTAAAAATTTCATTATTAATTTATTAAATTGGGAATTAAATGTTAAATGTGACTGTTAAAAGTTAGGAAATATGCGTTTACAACCGATGCGCGTCAAAATTTTCAATTTGCCCCGTATTTTCAGAAGTAAATGCAAGAAATTGTGTTCAGCCAAACGCGTGTCATGAACCTCGGTGAGATGCAGTGATTTGTTGTTCGTGGCCCAGGGTTATCCCACTAATTTTAGATAGAAATGGCACAATTGCCATGGATCCACGTTTGCTGAAAATAATCAGTCCTTGGTCTACTCTGGAGGTATATTCAACAATAGTTTTTTTTTTAATTTTGAACTCAAAATTATAAAATATTTGAAAATAATTTTAAAAAAATCAAAAAAAGTCTGAAAAAAATTAAAAAACAAAACGAAAACGATATTTTCATCACTCGGATTGGTGCAGGTAAAGAATGAAAAACGTCCGTCTAGGCTGATCGTTCTGTCACTCGAGGTGCTTGTGTGGTCACTTTGTTATGTAAATAATAACTTACCTTTACTCATTAGTGATTTATCTTTAGGTAGACTATCTGTAGTATTACGTTTTTAAACCATTCTTGCGGTTTCATAAAAGTGGCAAACAAAATATTTTTTACCTCGCAGAACGCCTACCGTATTCCATTTTCTTTTATTCTTTTGTCTTCGAAAAACCCTTATGAAAATAATAGCAAAACCTTTTTCACATTTTTGCTGTCTAGTAGCGGATGTGACTACGGTAGCGGATGTGCACTAGGTAGCGGATGTGCACTAGGTAGCGGATGTGCACTAGGTAACGGATGTGCAGTAGGTAGCGGATCTGCTACCCAATCTTCAAAAACATATGTTGTATAGAATAAATGGGAATTATGGTCGATCTTAAACACAGGCCTCCTAAAACAAGATGAACTACCAGAAATGAAAGCAGACAGGTCAAAAGAGGCAAATAATCGCCTAGACCTCCTACATCAAAATACAGTAACCTTTGCTCCTGCTAGAGCACACACAAATGGTGTGAAATAAACAAAATCAAAAGATAAAAGGGCAGAAGCTAATTAGATCAATCTAGAATGTGTTGTGGTGTGCCGATCGACTACAGTAAGCTCGTCAGCTTTTCAAAGTGATTCGTAAGAATGCATCGTTTCGGAGCTCAAAGTTGTTCAAAGTTGTCCGAAGGTTTACAACATCAAAGATTACACTCGCAGCAAGTTTGTGATAAAGTCAGTTGTTGCTTTGTTTGTCTTAGTGAGCAGTCGGTTTGTGATTGGCTCTGAGCATCGCTAGTAAATCGAAAACTGAGCGTGTGTTCTAGGTTGAGTCAAACTATTTAGAAAATAGTTTGAGTGAGTGAGTGAAACTCCTAAGCGATTAAGATAATATGGCGCGAGTTCCGGCATCCGAAAACCTTTGACGACCTGAGCGAAGATCCCTGGATAAAATTGACACAGCGCTCTCTACGAGCCCGTCAATCTCCTGCGTTCGACTATTGTTGCGTTGATTTCGTAAAACATTCCGAGTGTTTCGTCTACAGCGTTCCGCACGCTCTACTACGTTCTGTACGTCTCTTCTAAACGCGCGATAAATCGTCGAGCTACACAGCTTAAATTCTCATCTGCGTCGTTGTCTATCTCTTCTATTTTCTCACGCACAACATAATTTGGTGACCGTACCAGCTCGTCTAAAGGTTGAGGAAACGCCGAAATTTGCGAAAAATCGAAAATCCGAAAAATGGAAGAAAACTGCACGCGTCGCTCTACTGCGCTCGGTTACGAAAAAGGTTTCTATAAGAAACTAGCGAATCCCGCTAATCTAGAAATCGAAAATTTCGATTGCGAAAACGCGAATCTACCGCTTCTCTACGAAGCAGATAAGCATAATTTCGATCTACCAGAAACGTCCGCTCCGCTAAAAACGCGAAAAACCTCGCGATCTCTATCTCCAAAAATCGTCGAAAACCGAAAATTCAACTTTTTAAAATCGAAACCGAAGGATACCGATCCTCGAAAAATCTTCGATAATGATGCGTATATCGACGTAATGCAAAAATGCGATGCAGAAATGATAAATTTTCGTGGCGACGCTACTAACGCGTTAAGCGAAATGGTCACAATAGCGACTCAGCATCGAAAAATTCTCGAAGACTACAAAACTGAAATCGAAGCGATGAGAGCTCAGAAAGAAGAGCTATTGAAACCGAACGTCCCTGAAATCGAAAATAACGCGAGACCTACGAGCTCTTACGCTCAGTCTCTGAAATCGAATAAACCGAAAAACGCCACTAGCGATCGAAAAAGTCAACTTAGTTTTTGTAGTATAATCGACGATGATGATGATCTAATCATCCCGACTCAAACGTTTGACCGCTCTAACGCCCTAAACGCGCTAAACTCTCAAATAAATTTTCCGTCTATCCCACCTTCTCAGGTGCATAGATCTTTCGCCGATGATGAAACGAGGATTAAGACTATCTGTAAAAAGATAGCGCCGCAAAAACTAGATAATTCGACCCGAAATCAGCAAGTTTTGAAATTCTTCATTGCGCTCGAAAACGAGTTCGGCCTCGATGCGTCTGAGTATGTAAAACTTCACACGTTGCGTCGCTTGACTTGCGATGGTGCCCTGAACACCATACGAGACGTCGGATCCTATGATGAAGCGAAACAGATTCTGATGTGTATGAATGCTCCGAATTGCGACCAAGATACGCTCCAATGCAAGCTCCAGTCTATCGCTCCGTTTGAAACTGAAGATCCGTCAGCTTTCTTAAATCGAATCAGCACCTACGTACATCTACTGTACTATGACAGAAGCGCTCAGTATCGCCATAGAAAAGTTATCACAACTTTTCTTTGGAAAATGCCGGAAATTTACAGAGTCTCGATTGACGCGAGTACTCTAGAAACGATCACTGACTTAGCTATAGCCGTCGCGAAAGTTCAGAAAATCCAGCGAGCGAATAAACAGTCAACTGTCAGAGTAGAACAACCTATACTGGTTAATACACTCGAAAATCCATTGGAAGAGCAACCAGCTCAATCGCGCTTCAGAGATGATTCGAAACCTCGATTCAGAGATAACTCTCAATCCCGAAACAGAGATGACTGTAGACAGCGAAACAGCGTGAGGTTTCAAGAAAATTCGACTCTAATGAAGACTAAAGAGTTTGAGGAAAGCGTGAAACGAGTCCTAGAAAAGTTCGGAATCCGAGAAAATTCGCAATAATTTCGCTAATAATTTCGAAAATCGAAGATCGCGATTCGATCGCGGGACAAGTCCGAACTTTCGGAATAGAGAAAACATTCCTATACGGGATTTCTCTCAGAATCGAAACTTCCAACGAAATCAGTCACGTGAACGACCAGTAAAATATTGCACCTATCATGGTCAGTGTAAACACGACAGCTCCGAATGCTATCAATTG
Organism: Romanomermis culicivorax; assembly: GCA_963922205.1. Classification (NCBI taxonomy): domain Eukaryota; kingdom Metazoa; phylum Nematoda; class Enoplea; order Mermithida; family Mermithidae; genus Romanomermis; species Romanomermis culicivorax. The sequence continues at coordinate 2,338,691 of CAWUHX010000001.1, forward strand.
AAACCACAGGCTTCTCAGCCTCGGCAACAGCAACCGAATCATCAATGGCAAAACCATAATTGGCGTCCTCGCTTTCAACAAAATACGCGTAACTACACGCTCAATCAGAATCAAAATTTTGACCGAAATAACCGATTTTTCAATCGCGATAATCGAAACTACCAGAGAGATGTTGCAAACATTTCTCTCTGCGATTCCGAATCCCGACAAGAAAAGATAATCGAAAAGCACTACTACTATCCGATGAACAACTCACAGTCTATACAGACTCAGCTAACTTCTCCAAAATCTTCGCAACAAGTTTTGCCATCAGAAACCAAAACGGTGTCCAACTCACCTAAAACTTTCATTCCGATGAAACCGACGACTAGTACAGCTAATATGCTTGAACCGACAGAAGCTTCTAAAGCTACAAACTTCTTCGTCGCTCCTGGAATCACTGATTTCACAATCGAAAAACCTACTGAACCGTGGATCGCGAGATCTAGCGTGCGTCGAATCGAAGAATGTTCGCAAAAAGATATCAAACTTCTGAGCTTATACGCTCCTACTCGTGCTTTTCATATCGATGCCGAAATCGGAAAAACTAAAACGAAAGCGTTAATCGATACTGGTGCTCAATGTTCAGTCATTTCCTCATGTCTAGCTCAACGCTCTTTGGGGATTGACTATGATACTTTAGAAACATCCGCGCAGATAAAAGTAGCCGACGGTGCTATCGTCGATGCCAGAGGTCCGATAATCTTCAAAATCAGTTCATCTTTCGGAACGCATCTAGTACGATGCTGGATACTACCTACTACAGGAGAGCAATGCCTCCTAGGAACCGATTTCCTAGTGCATCCAAGCGTTCCAGCTGTAATAAACTTTCGCGAAAATTTCATCAGAATCGGAGATGTTCAACAAGAACTAAACCTAGTTTTGAAACCAATCGAAAAAGCGCCCTACGATGAAGTATTTTCAAATACTTCTACGGGACAAAGTCAAACGCAAATCATAAAAATCGACAGATCGCTACCGATTTTGAATATCTCATCATGCTATGTAGAACCGAATTGTCAAACGTGGGTTAACGGAAAAATCTTTCCTTTCACAAACGAAAGTTTCAAAAGCGTTATAGTTCAACCCGTGAACTTCGGAAAAGAAAATTGCGAATATCCGATCGAACTAGCGATAATCAACATAACCGAAGGAAAATGTCCACTATTATTCGTCAATAATAGTGCGAACGGTATCCATTTGCAACCTAACCAGCTCATCGCTGAGGTTAAATTCAAACTCGAAGAATCAAAAATGACCGTCGCGTCGCTAAGCGATCATGAAGAAGACTATGAGCCAGCCACGTTGGTTAAAGATCAGTCAACTATGTCGGAAGAAGAAAAACTTCAACACGCTCTAGAAAACATTGACCGAAAAGTCGAATATCGACGTTGAAGATAGAAAAATCGCTATCGAAGTCTTCAAGCAGTATCGTGATGTTTTCAGTCTCCCTGGAGATCAACCTACTCTCACTCACGAGTTAACGGTCTCTATAGACACCGGTGATGCAAAACCAGTCGCAAAACACTACTATCGTGCGCCGATTGAACAAAGACCAATGGTTTGTCAGAAAATCCAAGAAATGCTGGAAAAAGGCCTCATAGAACCTTCGCGATCACCATGGGCTGCACCTATGTTTCTGGTAACCAAAAAAGATGGAAGTTGGCGACCCGTAGTCGATTATAGAGGTATAAATGAAGTTACTCCTAGCGATAAGTTTCCGATCCCGAGAATCGATGACTATCTAGATGCTTTAGGCAATGCAAGATTTTTCTCAACTCTAGACTTAAAAGCAGGGTACTGGCAAATCCCTTTAGACATCGCTTCACGCGATAAAACTACTTTCGTCAGTCAAGAAGGCTTGTTTCATTTCAAAGTTCTACCTTTCGGTTTGAAAAACGCTCCCGCTGAATTTCAAAGACTAATGGAACGGATCCTGCATCCATATATCTGGAAAATCTGTTTGGTCTATATCGACGATATCATAGTCTTTTCGCAAGCGTATAACGATCATCTAGCACATATCCAACTGATCTTCGATGCTCTCCGAGACGCGAATCTAGCGCTAAGACCTGATAAATGCGATTTTGTACCGAAACAAGTAAAGTTTCTTGGTCACTTGCTAAGTGAAAATGGAATCTCGCCTGATCCGGAAAAGGTCTCTGCGATCGTAAACTATGAAATGCCAAAAACGGTCAAAGATCTTCAAAGTTTTTTGGGCCTAGTCCAATGGTGTAGACGATTCATACCAAATCTTGCCACTCTTTCGCGACCTCTTTATCAACTACTACGAAAAAACGCGAAATATGAGATAAGCGAAGAACATCGTACAGCTTTTAACGAGATTAAAACATCTCTAACCTCAACTCCTTTCTTGCGATATCCTGTCTATAACGACGAAAAATTGAAATTCATCATCCAAACTGATACTAGCACAACTGCTATCGGTGCGATTTTGTATCAAGAAAACGAAACTGATCAATGGGTCATCGCGTATAATAGTAGAGTTCTGTCTGACGTAGAAACCCGATACAGTACGACTGAGCGCGAATGTCTCGCAATTGTAGAAGCTTTCTGATGGTACAGACACTATGTCTATGGTCAAAAAGTAACGGTCAGAACTGACCATAAACCTTTGCAATGGATCAAAGAAGAAAAACATCGAAACTCGCGACTTCAAAATTTTGCAATAAAGCTTCAAGACTATGACTATCGTGTTGAATATGTAAAAGGCAAAGAAAATGCTTGTGCTGATTTTCTGTCACGAAATGAACCTCGCGCTAAAGTGAAGTCAAAGACTAGCGAAGAAGTAACGAACGAAATATTCAGACCAACATTTCGCGAAGGGAAAAAGACTGTCGTAGCAGCCATAACAAGGTCAATGACGCAAAAAGAAGAAAGAAATAAAGTGCCGAAGTTCGAAGAAGATTTCCAACAGCCTGAGAAACGGCTAGTAACTATAGAATCGCCGGAAGAAATCTGAGAAGCTCAAAGAAAAGACCCATACATCGCGAAGTTGATAAAAGTCCTAGAACAAAAGCAAATCTCTACGATTTCATCTGCCTTCCATACCGAAAACGAAATAGTGTACCGAACATCAAAACAAGCTCACACAGCTTCTGCGATAGTAGTTCCGACTACTTTGATTGAAAGTGTTTTGCATCAATTTCACGGCACGAAGATTTTGAGCCATCAAGGTCATAGACGCACTACAACAATGATTCGTCATCATTTCTGGTGGCCGAAAATGGAAGAATCAATAATAAAGTGGATCAAAACGTGCAAAATTTGTCAACAAACAACTTCTCAGTTGCCGAAACCTCCTCCTTTGATGCCGATTCAACCGAAATATCCATTTGAAATCGTCGCGACCGACATAGTAAACATTTCCCCTCTGGGTGAGAAAAGATCATACGTCATCGTATTTCAAGACTACTTCACTAAATGGGTAAGCGCTCATTTGATTCCGGATCAAAAAGCAGCCACTATAGTCGAAAGTTTCATAAACAATGTAGTTTTGGTTCATGGCAGCCCGAAACATCTTCTATCAGATCAGGGTTCAGGATTCACTTCAAACTTGATGAAAGACATCGCGAAACTACTAAAAGTTCAGAAAATCAATACCACTGCGTATCATCCACAATGTAATGGAATGGTAGAAAGATTCAATCAAACGTTGATTTCGCAACTCAAAAAATTCACCGCTGAAGATCCCGACAATTGAGAATGGTATTTACCTTTCGCGACATTCGCCTATAACGCTGTTCCTCACACAGCTATTCACTTTTCTCCATTTCGACTTTTGCGAGGGTATGAACCCAGAATCGCTATTGATTTCGACTGCGCTAAAAGTCTAACGTTACCGCTAAACTACGATGCGTATATCTTCACGCAAGCACAACTAACGCTATATAACGAAGTTTCCGAAAACTTAAAAAATGCGTCCCAATCGCACAAAGCATACTTCGATAAAAAGGAGAAAGACCAGAAATACGATCTAAACAATCTCATACTGTTGATTAATAACAAAAAATCGACTAAAATCGACAAAGACTATATCTTCGTAGTGGTTGAAAATTCCGAAATTTCGAAAAACGTCATAACGATTGATAGTTTACATTGTCCTGGACAATCTCAGAAAGTCTCGCTTTCGCGAATAAAACCGTATTTGCCTCGAACGGCATTTGAAATTTTTAACGCGCAAGTCAGTGGTCCTCCACAACTGACTAGTCACGCGCTACTGCATTGAGATCGAATTTTGTATTGTTCGTAAAATATTTATTTTCTACTTCGAAATCGATTCGTTTTTTATATTCCGTTTTCCCTTTCGTCTTCACCATTTTGATCGTTTTGAACTAGCCTATAACAGTCTTTCACAGACTAAAGGTAGCGTATGACCGATTTGCGAGCTGCGATAAAAACTCCGTTTCGAAACATGCTTTCGCGTTATCTACTGGGTGGCAAAGAAACCACGACATCGTAAACATTTCAAATTTTTCTACGTCTCATCCGTATCGCCGAGATTTCTTCTACAGTTTGGTATTGATCCCCTCAATACCTTTCGAATTTCAAGTTTCAAAGACTTCGCCAGAAGCTTTATATACGTTTCTCTATGAAACTTAAAGCTTGCATCCGCTGCAAACTTTCCGATCTGACGCCTCCGCGGCTAAAGACTCCGGTCATCAGAATAAAGACTCCGGTCATCAGAATAAAGACTCCGGTCATCAAAATAAAGACTCTGGTCTTTCCACTCGAAATCCAGCCTTGGCGATACGTTCTGTAGAAAAAAATTTTTTTTCTTTTTTTGTTCCATATAGGAAAAAGTGCTGTCGTTGTTTCAAAGTACCTGATCGCTGCCGAAGTCGAATGAAAAGGTCCGCCAAAGAAAGAAAGATCCTCTGCATGTAAAGAAAACCCGCTCGTTCCCGAAGAGAGAAAATTCGAATCGCTTGAGGCGATTTACATCGAAAGGGGGAGGAGTGTTGTGGTGTGCCGATCGACTACAGTAAGCTCGTCAGCTTTTCAAAGTGATTCGTAAGAATGCATCGTTTCGGAGCTCAAAGTTGTTCAAAGTTGTCCGAAGGTTTACAACATCAAAGATTACACTCGCAGCAAGTTTGTGATAAAGTCAGTTGTTGCTTTGTTTGTCTTAGTGAGCAGTCGGTTTGTGATTGGCTCTGAGCATCGCTAGTAAATCGAAAACTGAGCGTGTGTTCTAGGTTGAGTCAAACTATTTAGAAAATAGTTTGAGTGAGCGAGTGAAACTCCTAAGCGATTAAGATAATACGGCGCGAGTTCCGGCATCCGAAAACCTTTGACGACCTGAGCGAAGATCCCTGGATAAAATTGACACAGCGCTCTCTACGAGCCTGTCAATCTCCTGCGTTCGACTATCGTTGCGTTGATTTCGTAAAACACTCCGAGTGTTTCGTCTACAGCGTTCTGCACGCTCTACTACGTTCTGTACGTCTCTTCTAAACGCGCGATAAATCGTCGAGCTACACAGCTTAAATTCTCATCTGCGTCGTTGTCTATCTCTTCTATTTTCTCACGCACGACAAATGAAGAGCTGTATATAAGGGCCCGTAACTCTTATCCTCTGTTCGTTTTTAGTGCAGACGGTTTAAATTAGTCAATCTGTGCAGTATCTTTTAGCCTCATTAGTTCGATTATTTTTATTTACTTATTTATTCGCATATTATTATATCAATAAATATGTACCGTCTTCAAAATCGAAGGAACAATTTAATGCCGTATTTATTTCCAAGTATGTATACTAGTGTATATTTAAACTAGTTTATTAGAAAATGCCCCGATAGGGCAGAAAGAAGAAGAATATACTTGCTTGGATAGTCGCCAAGCTAGAAAAAGGATCGAACTAGATTTTTGAGAACTTGGGTTGGAGTTCGAAAGAATTCACTTTCGTTATATTGGATTTTCATTCTTTCTCGAAAAAAATTTTCCATGTCTGTGAAAAAGTATATTCTGCAGCATCGTGCATTTTGTCCTTCCCCTGGCATTAACTACAGCAAAGTTTTTCTATATTAAAATTATATGCACATGATTTAAAATGTAAAGAAATGGTAAACCAATAGCTTTCTAACCCCCGATGCCTCTCACACTAGCTGAAAAATAGTGAGGCAGGCATATTATAGTCATTTTCAGAACTATAAAGAAACCTGAGGTTGGCTGCACTAACCCAACATGAGGATAATCGCTACATCGGGATTTAATTGCTGATCCTGAATTTGAGCTAATCGCAATGTCCAAATTATTTTCTTCCAATGCACAAACCATACTCACTTCAGGATTAACTACTACTGAAGTGTAAGTTCGAATTTAAGAATTGCAGACATTTTTATATTTATTTGCTCTAAAGATAAGAAAATTATGGGAAAATGTTAGTCGCTTTTTTGTTCGAGATTATGTTGAGCTCGAGCTCAGACCCCTTTAGTGCAACTGGGCCTTGGTTACAGTCATTAAGCACCGATCTGCAAATGAGCGAACAAGGTAAAGCATACAAAAATGCTCATGGTTCAGCCGTGCCTATCAGGGGTGTGCGCCAAATACTGTATCCGTTTCTCCCCAACCCTACTCGCACTCCCACTGCAACAGTACGACTTTTTTGAAAGCAGGACCAGGGTGATAGAATTGCTTCTCGTCTGCAATCCCACAAAATGCGCTCTTTTTGCTAATTTCTGTTTAAATCGAAAAACTGTGAATGATGCTATTTTGTTGAATAGTTGAATGGAAGAGAATAAATTTGTTTATAGCTAGTAATCAGTAGAACTTATAAAGTGAATCCTATGCGATATGTTATATAAAATAAGTGAATTAAACATATCTTGCACAATCGATTTAGTTTTAAAAAGACTTTATGATATAGCTTTTTTTCTAAAAAAGCCGACTGGAATTTTACGTGCCAATTTTCCGCAGTTGATTCCTGTTTTATTGACACTCAACTTTTTTTGAATTTTTTGTCTCAAAAAACGCCAAAAAATAAAGGTCCAGAGCCCTGTACTCTCGTCAAAATTCCGGAGATCTATAGTCTGTTTTTTTATAAAATGCTTCCAAAAATAAAAGTGACATAAATCAGTACTGTCATCAAAATCGTTTACATGGGGATGTTACTGTAAAATTTTTCACTCGAAAAATTGTTAGAGGCTAGGTCAATATGCTGACAAATTTCCGGTCCAATACGATATATCGTTTATCAGAAAACCGTAAAAATCATAAATACTACTTGCTTTCCACTTTCATTATTTAGAAGCATTTCAAGAAAAACAAACTATACATGTTTGGTTGGAAAGTGTGTTCATGCACTCAGCTGCAGAATATACTTTTTCACAGACATGGAAAATTTTTTTTGAGAAAGAATGAAAATCCAATATAACGAAAGTGAATTTTTTTCAACTCCAACCCAAGTTCTCAAAAATCTAGTTCGATCCTTTTTCTAGCTTGGCAACTATCCAAGCAAGTATATTCTTCTTTCTGCCCTATCGGGGCATTTTCTAATAAACTAGTTCACTTATTTTTAGTGCGCTGCAACCATACGAGAAAACCTTCATAGAACCGCATCGAAGTTTTAAATTTGATCGTCTTCACATCAAAGAAACAATAAAAAATCTTAAAGCTACGAATTCTCACTTTCGGTGAAAGTAAAAGATGTTTAAACCGCATAGAACTTAAAAAACGTTGTAAACAGAGTGTAAAGTGAAGATTTCCATTAAATTCCCCATAAGCAAGAACCCCTCAACCCAAAAAAACCGGAGAAGTACCTTTGTTTTAAATACACACAGAACATTTTTTTGTGTGTAGTGATTGAATTCCACATCAGAAACCCCTCCCCTCAAAAATCGCAGAAATACATTTGAAATTCACTCAATATAATTTTGTGTGTAAAGTGATAGCATTTATTAAATTCCCCGTCGTCAAAAACCCCTTCCACCAAAAAATCACGAAAATACGCATGTTTACACTGTGAATAAGTTTTGTGTAAAGTGATCGCATTCATCAAATTCTTCGTATCCAAAAACCCATCCCCGAAAAAATTACGAAGATACACTTGTTTGTTTACACCGGGGATGATTTTTTGAGTAATATGATCGCATTCATCAAATTTCCCGTGGTCGAAAACCCCTTCCACCGAAAAATCACGAAAATTCGCTCGTTTGCACCCGAGATAATTTTTTTGTGTAAAGTGACACATTTATTGATTTCCCGCAGCCGAAAACTCCTTTCACAAAAAAATCACGAAAATACGCATGTTTACACTGTGAATAAGTTTTGTGTAAAGTGATCGCATTCATCAAATTCTTCGTATCCAAAAACCCATCCCCGAAAAAATTACGAAGATACACTTGTTTGTTTATTTCCCGCAGCCGAAAACTCCTTTCACAAAAAAATCACGAAAATACGCATGTTTACACTGTGAATAAGTTTTGTGTAAAGTGATCGCATTCATCAAATTCTTCGTATCCAAAAACCCATCCCCGAAAAAATTACGAAGATACACTTGTTTGTTTACACCAGGGATAATTTTTTAAGTAATATGATCGTATTCATCAAATTTCCCGTGGTCGAAACCCCCTTCCACCGAAAAATCACGAAAATTCGCTCGTTTGCACCCGAGATAATTTTTTTGTGTAAAGTAATCGTATTCATCAAATTCCCCGAGGTCGCAAACCCTTTTCACAAAAAAAATCACGAAAGTACGCTTGTTTACAACCGAGATAATTTTTCGTGTAAAGTGGCCGTGTTCATCGAATTCCCAATGGTCGAAAACCGTTACTGCCCAAAAACCCCAATAAGGCTTCCGGTTCAGTTGAAACTGCAAAAACTTAGGAGTGCATTATGTTGCAAAAAATTATTTTTTTCAAGCCGTAAGTATATAACAAAATTGAGGAATTTGGCGTTTTCCGGGACTTTGAACCACCATATAATTGAATTGGGGCCATATTTGAAAAAAATAAAAATTCGCATTTGAGATTGCGCCCCCAAGATGCTCAGGCCGAAGTATGAAGGTTGGACATGCCCTTCCCATTGCTGGGCATGGTGGAACTGGGGGGCCTTAAAAAGTGCGTTTTTTTAATGTTTTTGGGGCCCCACCGAGCATCACTTGCAGATGGGGGCGAAATGACAAAAGGCAGCCCATAGTTTGCCTCTATGCCCGATATTATGCAAAAAACCCGAAGGTTCTAGCTCTAGTTTCAAATAAATCTTAGAATTACAAATCCACTTTTTAAACTACCCAAAAACATAAGTCTTCAGGGACCAAACACCTGCATATCAAACTTGCGTTATCACTATAGTATTCCTACCGAGTTTTCTTTTAATGAACTTGGACCCTGACAAAACTCTTGTTCTGCTTTTATGAACATATTCGGCCAAGAATTTCTTTGAGGCAGTTCTTTGGAGCGAAATTAAATTTGAAGCAATTTCATTTATTTTCTAAATTTCATGTTTGAATATTCGTCTAGTAAACGAGACAAATGGATCAGGTCGGAAAAATCTTCGAAAACACTGAAAAGTCGTTCGCATCGGTATAACAGAAGTAGGTTGGACCGGCGGGGCGATAAAAGTAGACCATGGAGGAAAACGCAGCGTGAACGAAGTCACAGTTGCCGGGATACCGAAGACAAAGAAGAAATGAGAAAATATCGACCATCAAAAAGAAAATTAGAATCGCGGAAACAGAGTAAGAGGTGAGAAATTCTTGTTACTGTACTTTTTGGCTGTTCACCAATTGTCTACTTTGAGTCCCGCAAAAGTCAAGGCCTATTACGTAAAAAGATGTCTACCAGCAAAGTTCGCTGACATGAAAGGTCGCTAACGATTGAGGTGGCTCAATACGAGTGTCGCAAAATAAACTAAAAATATGATCCTCTGCCCTCACCTGGATAATAATGATCCGACATGATATGTAGTCCGAAGTTGAGTGGCCACCTGACTCAATCTCTGTCAATAGGTCCTGCCCAGGGCAATGTTTTACAGGTCTGAGCACTTTGATCAAAAGTTTTGCATGCACTTTTTCATTGAGCTTTTATGGTGAGCACTGCATCTTCTGGTGATGCTCATGTGCAGTCTCTGTTGACATCTGAGAATTTGAGCCAATAATGGTCATCGAGCGCAGTTTCTACAGGCTTGTCCAATTGAACAAAATATATCTTTCGGATGGAATTGCACAAAAGGCTCAAAAAACATATATCTACAGCAACATGTTCATCATGACAAATGAATGCAAGCCTGACCTAAAAAACCGCTCGATTAGTTAGGCCTTTCGGTATGCATAAGACCAAACGTGCGATACTCAGGTTGTGCCGAAGTTATAAAACATGTGCAGCCCCTCTGCACCAAGCTGGTTCGTACAGAGGGCGTTCAGCGAATCTGAAAAACAAGGGAAAGTCACGGAAATTGAACAAGCGTCAGAAAGATCTGTTAAGGTCGAAAAATGTCATTCTAGTGATCAAAAAAGTTTATTTTTGTGATGAAATTTATATGGTCAATGAGTTTCAATAATCTTGAATAGAAGCTACGCTGCTAAACGTCGCTGCGTGGATCATCTCAAAATCGATCAAATATAATCGCAAAGCTGAAATTTGGTAGGAAATTGTTGATTTTTTGGGAGATTCGACGCTAATCGATATCGAGGTGTGGTTACGATTAAAAACGCACAGATAATCAGTTATCGTGTACTGAAACTACAAAATTGTCAGTCTAGATGATCGGCAGAAAGCGTACTCGAAATTTATCTCATCCTTAGCAGGTTGTAGTGTAAAATTCGTTGGCAAGCATATTATCTACGGTATACAGTACGGACGGATATCCACATCCGGACCAGCGGATATTCGCCTTTTCTTTTGGACCTGGATCCGATCACTGTAATTTTCTGGAGCCGGATCCTATGCTGTTGAAGATTGAGACCCGGTCATAATAAGAACTATATCCACTCGGGTTTGCATTAATTTTGCCAAAATTTTCAAGCCAATAGTAGTCAAATTATACTTATCGAACAGTAATTTTTCAACTGTATGACCGTTTTTAAGATTCCTGGTAAGACTGTAAATGTGAACTATGCGATCATTCGTTCACGTTAAGATTCTTTATACAGGATCTGGATTAGCAGTTTTTAGGGTCCGGGTCCGATGTAGTCAAAAATGTGGATCCGTCCCATCTCTAATACATAGCCTGTTTTTTTTTATAAAGTGCTTGTAAATTGAAAAAAATAAAAAATGTGCATCGCTTTCAACGTCGCTTACGCAAAGCGCTTACTTTAAAATACTACTTGAAAACTGCAAATGGTTAGTTAATTGGGGCGGTGCTTGCCATACTTCACCGCCCGGTGCCACTTTTTTAGTTTTGGATTTTGCTCTTCCCGAAAAATGCGAAAAAAATGAAAAAAACAAAAAAGAAAAAATCGAAAAATGAAAAAATTATAAAAACGAAAAAGGAAAGTGAAATCAATAACTCCTGTATGGTGCAGGTAGAAGCCTGAAAAGAGCCTATAATAAAGTTTTTGAAGCATTTCACTCCATCTTCAAGTTAAATTTACAGAACATGCTCCTGACTGTCTAAACACAATCAATGAAGACAATTTTGAAGCAAGTGAAATTTTACTCGTGGGGCGTTAGTTTTTTTGTTATTCACTCTGTAAAACAGTTCTGGTGAGCTGAGAATTTGAACTCCCTGCACGTGCATGCAGCAAAATCATACCTGTGAGAGATCCGACTAGTTGAGGGGATAAAACCAAAATTTTGGTGTGGGGGTCCCCAAAAGCCGAAAATTTTCCCAAAAAAACTGTTTTCCAAATTTTATCCACTTGGGAAGTTCCGACCATATACATGCTCATAGGGGGAGGTAAACCCTCCTACCTGACGCCCTGGTCCGACAAAAATCGTCAAATTCCCCTCCCCGAAAATTTTTGAAGTCAGTTTTTTTTGATGATTTTTATGCATATTTTTTATTAAAAAACATGCTTGCGGAGCTTTTTTTCTTTTTTCGTTCAACCAGCTCACCTCCTTAATCTCGATGGAAAGTGCGAGGACCCTACCCCCTGGAAGATAACTGTCGTGCATGTCTGGTCCCGACATTTGGGTACAGGGTTCGACCAAGTTGGGAATCCCCCCAATTACAGAAAACGATTGGGGCACCAATAAGCAGAATATGATTGCATTTTCAACGTGATTTCCGCATGTCTAATTCTTGGTACAATATGTAACGTGCGTCGCACCGGGTGGTAGAATGCGCTTCCACCAACTGCACAGCCCAGCATCGCCTGAGCGAGTGCCGCAGCGCCCGTCGCAAGTATCTGAGTGTGGGGCCCTCACTTGTGCGTGAAACATCAAGTCTACGGGTTCAGAGGAAAACGCACGATGGCAGCGTGTGCGCATCGTGACAATTTCGGAAGAAAAGAAAACGCATTTTTGGAGCTGTATCGCAAACAAGCATCTTGTGGCATCCAAGTCTTGACTATAAATAACCGCATTTTTTATAATTTTTCGGAATTAACTTCTTGATATATAGTCGGGAATTTAAGACTCGTAGGCAATTGATCAAAGCTCTTATTACTACGCTATTATGGCCGATACACGGCGCTGAAAATTGCATATGATTCAGAAGTTTTTATGAAGTTGATTTTTGTAGGATAAGCTAACGCCGGACGCAGCGAGCCATCTTTGTTTTGAGTGCGTGAAATATTAAAATGGAGACCGAACGAGAATGGCGTCCGATTCATGTAATGAAAGGGGTCTTTTCTGGATGAGAGCAGCACCAAAGGCCAGCTTCCATGAGATTAACAATGATCCTCATTCCTCATTCGTCAGTAAAACCACGTTTTTTCACGCTTTTTTGATTTACCGCGTTTCCTCCCATTGTACAGTAAAACTAAGATCGTGCGCAAAAATACCAAGACACGGTTGTACTCTTCATCTCTCAGCGGAAAAATAGCATTTGGAAAAAAACAGACTATATTCTAGAGGTTTTGTGCTCTTGCTTCAATTCGCTTCTCATTTCAATGATTAATAACACCTGAACTGCTAAAAAGTAGGAATTCATATAAATTGACTTTGAAAAATTGAATATACACGATTATTCATTCACATGTATCTATATAAATATATTCTATGAACAGGATCCGGATCTGATCTGGATCCGGTCGGATCTGTTGTCATGGCACATAAAATCCCATTCAGCTTTTTTAGAACAGCATAAAGTCTTCCAAGAAATAAATTGATTGTGCAAGATACGTTTCATTCACTCATTTTATATAACATATCATATAGAATTCACTCCGTAAGTTCTACTGATTACAAGCTAACAACAAATCTATTCTCTTCTATTTAACTATTAAATAACATGACATCATTCACAGTTTTTGGATTTAAACTGAAATTTGCAGAAAGAACGCTTTTTGCGGGATTGCAAATGGGAAGCAATTTCACCCATCTTTGTCGCTCCGATCCTGCCTTCAAAAAAGTCGTACTGTTGCCGTGGGAGTGCGAGTAGAGTCGGGGAGAACCGGGTACGGGATTTCGTGCACACTCCTAGTATAGGCATGGCAGAAACAGATGCATTTTTGTATGCTTTACCCTGTTCTCGAATTTGCAGATCAGTGCCCAATGACTGTAACCAAGGCCCAGTTGCACTAAAGGGGTCCAAGCTCGAGCTCAAGATGATCTCGAACAAGAAGGCGACTCGGTTTGATCTCAAGTTTGGTATAATTCGAATGTCATCAGGATTATAACAAGCTCAATGTCGAGATTATCCCCAGCTCGAGCTGTCAGATTGCACTAAAATTTTCGCATAATTTTCTTATCTCTAAAGCAAATAAATAAAAAAATTTGTGCGATTCCGAAACCTGAACTTAAACCTCAGTTTTAGTTAATCCTGAAGTGAGTATGGTTTGTGCATTGGAAGAAAATAATTTGGACATTGCGAATAGCTTAAACCCAGGATCATCAATTTAATCCCGATGTTGAGATTATCCTCATGTTGGGTTAGTGCAACTTTATAGTTCTGAAAATCACTATAATATGTCCCCCTCACTATTTTTCAGAGTGTGAGAGGCAGAAGTTTTGAATTGGTCGGGAGTTAGAATGCTATTGATTTACCATTTCTTTACACTTGAAATCATGTGCATATAATTTTCATATTGAAAAATTTCACTGTAGTTGATGCCAGGGGAAGGACAAAATGCACGATGCTGCCGAATCGCACTTTTTCACAGACATGAAAAATGTTTTTGAGAAAGAATGAAAATCCAATATAAAGAAAGTGAATTTTTTCCAACTTTGACCCAAGTTCTCAAAAATCTAGCCCACTTCTTTTTCTAGCATGGCAACTATCCAAGCAACATTTTCTAATAAACTAGTTATACATATATCTCAATGAAGAAGCAACCAATTTCAGTGCACTGTCACATTAAGTAGAAATTGGGAGCCATGTCACATTAAACGAAGTGGGTGATCAGTCACATTGATGGGAAAAACCCATACCATATCCCATAGGAAATATGGTCATGTCACTGGAAGTGGCATGCTGTGACCCCTTTGGGTGGCTCCGTGAGGTTATCTACTTCAGAAACCTAACCCAGCTGGTACTACCACAAGAAAACCTATGGCGTACCTCGGCCTTGTCCTAGGGTTCTTCTGTAGAATAATGGACAACGTGGCTGGGTCAGGGGTGCCAATCCCTAGTCCTCATTCACTGGGAATGAGGGATGGTGCCAATCGCAGAATGGCGTACTGTAGGGGACTCGATTGTTAACCTAAATCCCCTTATTGGCCCTGACCTTAAGGGTCTGAGGGCTTTCTCAACTGAGGGTACTTCCAAGGGAAACTAGCTTAAGGAGGATTCCCACAAATATACCCTCAACAATAATAACCCCTGAGAAGACTCACTCAATCCTCTTCTCAAAGTACTCGGCGCTGGGTGACGAGTTCAAGGGTCAAAGCTTGGGTCCTACGGACCGTGGTGAGCAGGTACAGGAATCCGGAGTGATTCGACGTAAAAGGCAATGCGGCTGCAGGTCAGCAGGCGACAGTATGAAACGTTTCCTCGGGGAGGGTGATGGGGGTTCTCAATCAAGGGGGATGGGGGTGAACTCCTATGATTGGGTTACTGTAACAGGCAAATTAAGGAAGACCGGAGGCGAGAGTATGCAAATTTATTGGCGAGCGGCGAATGCAGATGTAATATAAAATATAATAATAAGGCGACAAACTGCAAACGCGAGACGCAGGCTGTAAAAATGCAACAAGACGATTAGGCCCAAAAAAATGAGTGTCAAACTAACGAAACATGCCCCTTTAAAGGGCTCCATAAACTACAGTATGCCTTGGGCGGAGTTAACACTCCCCCAAGCTAACTTCTGCAGCGGAAATCGCTGCAGAAGATGCCTATGGTCACATAGACATTTTCCAGTTTACAACGTTAAGCATTGGGACGAGTTTTCACTCTCCATGCTTAGCATAGGAACTTCATCTAGTGAGAATTTCAAACTAGTCGTTTCATGTTGCGAAACGTCGCTAGTTTTTACTGATAAGAGGTGCACGTTGTGCTCCAATTACGGCGATGAGCTCGGAGAGCTTATCTCTAACGGAAATTCTTGACTAGCAGGTACATACCGTAGTCTATGTGTATAACAAAATATTAAATCCAAACGGAAATAAAATGTGCACAAATGTAACAGAAACGAAACATAAAAAGTACACACATAAATTGCATGTAAAAATTATAAAAGTGGAACGTAAAATTGAGGTAAATTAATGTAAAGCAAAACGTGACGAAAAACATAACGAAAAATGTGATGTGAATCACGTGATGTTCGGCGAAATTCGTTGGCACGTGACAGCATCATAGTGAATTTTGCATAATTATCTATTTTCTTCAACATAGCGTTGCGATATTTGAATATCGCTTGCGTTTTTTCATTTCGGTATCAGGGTTTACTGTAGCCGAAAATTTCAAATTAGTCTATGATAGTTACGAAACTTTTCAGGTCGGGTTTTCTCATTTGGCGTGAATTATTTTACGTCCTGCTGAACTGTACCACACGAAACTTAAATTTTCTGGTCGAAGAAAGAATTCTGATTCTAAATCTAACTTTGCTTTTTTGCTATATGTAATATTCTTAAGAATACGAACTACCCAACTATCACCTGAATCGACGTATGGCAAAGTCTTTTTCAAAATGTCCGGAAAATTTTGAGATTTTTCTCTGTGATAAACACGAAATCGACATATAACAAAATCCCAACAGCCTTGTATATTCATCATTGTAAATTTTGAAATAAAAATTCGGTAATTAGCGCAGATGGTTGATTAGCGCGGAGCGCTAATGAACCAAATTTTTCATTAGCACGATTCATGTTTTATTAGTGCCGCGCTAAAAAAACAGTGCCCTGTACTGGCTGACCCCCCCCCCCCCCGCCCTCCCCCCTCAAAGAAAAATTTCTATGCTGCGCATGTATATGGTCAAGAGACATGATATCTAAAAAGTGTCATAACTCACAATCAGCTTTATAGCACATGGGTTGTTCGAAAATTTCGTTTGAGTTGAAAGCGGCAGCACGCGGCGCCGCAATTATCTGCTTTGCACATTTATTCAAAAATGACAGACTGTAAGTATACAGCGACAGTAACAGATACTTGAATTTGGCAATTACGCACATTTGCTTACTGCATTTTCTGTATCTTTGATAATTGGAAAAGTTTATATTATCACGAGCTTTTTTGATCGAGGTCTTTGAAAAAAGTTTTTTTTGGATTGTATTCATAATTAATTCATTCTTCGAATTCACATTTACGAACGTCTTTATAGAAAATACCATAGCCATCGAAAGCGGATGACGCGAGAAAATTCGGATGACGATGACAACGACGAAGGAATAAACTGCCGTCGCAGCAACGAAAGGGCCGGCGAACAAAGAGCCGAGCAATCTTCACTTTATTGGCAAATGAAAGCTTTGGCTCCTTTATCGTCGACCAACCCGATTGCAGCGGCGCAGGAAAGTTCTCGCGACGACGATGGCGGTCATCGCAAAAAATCCAAGAAACAACGCTCTCGTCATAAAAAGAAACCGTTGTGCAAGCCCTGTCGGCGAGAGATGCGTCGTTCGGTGAAATGGAATTTGGCGCAAATTCTGAGCAACTTGTTGAATAAGGAAGAAAAGCGTACGGGCCGCAAGCATTGCCTCTGCGAGAAATGCCTCGGTAAGATGATTCATAATAGTCATCATGTCATCTATATAGGCGGGCCCGGTCAGGCTCATGGGGGTCCCGATGCATGCGATTTCTTGGCGGCCCTTGATTCTTGGATACCCTGGTAGTAAATGGATATTAAGTAAAGGCTCATCGTGTACGCTCATTGTCTCCATAATGGCAATATGATATAAATAGGAATTCAGTCGAATAACAAGGCTTGGACTCGACAAAAACAACGCTTGGCAAAAAATAATGCTTCCGGTGCAGTCGCACCTTACGCACATGCTTAGGACCGAGCATGTATATAGGTGATCGGATTGCATGATCCCGACCTATCCCCAGGACTTGGGGATAGTCGTTATGCAAATTCGGACTTTTATGCTAAATAAATGTTGTCACTATACTCAGCGTGTAAAACTGCTTAAAATATCTCATTTTCAGATATTATTAATTTTCAACTTATTATTGCTCAATGGAACAGAACGTAGAATCTCTCAGAAATCGTGTCTTAAGACACAATGAAAAAAAGATACTTTGATTAGTTCTACACGCTGAGAATCGTGGTTACATTTGTTTCGCATAAAAGTCCAAATTCCAAAGTTTACAGTTTCTACATTTTTTCACATTTTTCAGTCTGCATACGTCTTTCGAAAAAGCACAACTCAGGAGAGGCGCTCTGCAGCCAAATATTCATTACATGCCGAAGACAATGCTCTATATTCAGATATGAAAATAAATTTTCAATCCCTCACTTTAAACTTTTTATGCTGTTTTAAAGTGTCAAAAAGTAAGTTGAAATAAAACGAAAAAGTCATTTGAAGCGTAAAAACCTTCTTCGATTTTTTCAGCTCATTTTCGACACTTTAAACTGTCGAAGAAATGTAGCATGCAATTATTCACTGCAAGAATTACATCAAAAGATCAGCTTACTCACTCTTGTGTAAAATGAATATTTATTTATCGAATGAGATAAATCCGATACTGATACAGGGTGAGCCAAAAAAAGGCGACCGGTGATGATTTTCATAACTTTCGAACGGATGTAGCTTTTTTAATGCGAATTGCTGCGTTAGAATGCCCTGCTTGTCTTTGTTACAAGGGCCAAATTTTATGCCTAGTAAAAGTGGTCATTTTTCAAAAAGTAAAAGTTGTGAAATCAGAGTAAAAGATGTCCTTTTGTGAAAAAAAAAAAGTTTTGGAAAGCTGTTTACACACAATAATACTTTAAAAATTACCCAGATTTGTAAGTTACACGTAATATAAAGTCAGCAACTTTTTGTTTCACTATGGGCAAAATTTCGCCTAAGTCAAAAGCTTTTGTTATGAAATTGGAAAAAAGCAAAAGTAAAGCAAAATCTATTGATTGACCAGATCGAAAAACGATTAAAGTTATTGGTGAAACAGAAAGTAGGACACACTAAAACGGCTCTCTTGTAGATAGCTTCCAGCTGTTATATGGTTCTTATGATTGGATCTATTGTACTTTTCTGCTGTAAAACATGTTGATTTTGCGAATTTTTAAAATATTTATTTGCAAAAAAAATCGACGTTTGTTATTTTTCATTCTAGTCAGTCAATATTCGATCTGGCTGAAGCTTTGCAGTTTATATGCCAGATGTTTTGTCTATCGAGGCATAACCCGCATTAAAAAACCTTCACCCCTTTGAAAGCTATGAAAGTCAGTACCGGTCGCCTTTTTTTCGCTCACCCTGTATAGCAAGAAATTGAAAAATGGCAAAAATATTTCAATTTTCAAACTGTGGCATACTGTAGCGGTGTGAATTTTCGTTTTGAAGCAAAACCAATGATACCATGAACCTCAGCGCCCGAAACTGCCCAAGTTATCGCATTTTGAGATATGATTAATTCGCAACTTATTATAGGGGAAGGTAGAACACCTCCGAAATCGTTTTTTTCGTCGTTCTACGGACATTGGACACGATTAAAAAAATCTGTATTTTAGACGTCAAAATATGTGAAAATCCAAGATCGAACAAAAAATCTGTATCCGTCGTCCATATCAGTATTTCAGCATGTAATCAGTTGTCCGTAATCCGCAACATGTATATAAACGTACTGCAATGGTATGACATGCTGAGCCGTTCGCGCATACATGCACATTGGGAGTAGAGGGGTAAACGCTCCTACCTGAGATCCTGGCCACCACCCTGGCCCAAAAAAATCGTCAAACACCACCCTGAACTTTTTTTCAAGACCAGTTTTTTGATGATTTTTCTGCATATTTTGTATGAAAAACAAGCTTGCAGAAGTTTTTTTTATTTTTTTGCTCGCCCACCACCTACCCCTGGATAAAAAGTTCAAGAACTTTTTCCTCTGGAAAATTCTTGCCGTGCACGTCCGCGTTCGCGGCAACATTTTCACATGAAATTTACTATTCTTCATATGATCAAGTCTTCAAAGAGCACAGAACTATTTTCAAACCATATTCATTTGATACTTAATATATATTTGCGACATTTATTTGAGAAAAATCTAATCTGTTTTTCATGGAATAAAATACCCACAAAAATGAAAATTCTGCAGGGGGTCTGTCAAGGGTCAGGACCCCAGCAAACTCCCCTCAAGAAGATGTATCGTTTCAACTCTATAATGTGTTTTTATGCTCAATTTTTCACATAGAAGTCGACCAAATGTTGCAGTAGGCCACATAGAATGGTCGGCCACGTGGTATGGTTTGCCACGCAGCTGCGGCTTCGCTGCGTGCGTCATTTCAAAATAAGTGGAGTGCAAGTAGACTTTCCATTGCAAAAGGACTATACAGTTGTGAAAAACGTAAACGGCCTTACGGATAAATCATCATAAAAAAGCTGTCATATTTTGTATTCTAGCAGGGTGTTACTATTATTTCTTACGTTTTTCTTTCCATTTTTCTCTTGAATATTTCAACGTCTCGTGTTTGTTTAATACCCTTGTGAAATATTTTTCAGGCGTAAAAGGCGGCCAGTCGAAAGATTGTCGGTTCGCGAAATTCGTCGATGTTGAGGACGAGGATAAGGCCAATTGCGCCAGGCATTCCACTACTCTTTCGAAGTACCTCACTGTCAAATGATCATGATACATCAGGGATCCAATATATTTACTAACATTTCTTGATTATGCTTATGCCGAATAAAACAGTAATATTATCGTATATATTCAGTTTTTCATAAAATGCAAGCAATTTGAAAATCACAAAAGCACTGCTCTCAGAGTTGTTTGCACAAAGCTGTAACTGTAGAATTTTTTCTCGAAAAATTGAGAATAGTTTAGTAGGTTCACAAATTTTTGGTCCGACATGGTTTGGCAGAAAATCGTAAGAATATTTGATTCCAAACTTTCATTGTTTGAAAGAACCTAGCTATAAATCAGAGTTCCTTATAAGCCAACTATTAAGCACAGTACGATGCTGCGATTATCATCATTAGAATTTTGGGAATACTATCAGGTTGTCACTTTCCTCATACTTTTCACTCTAAAATTTTCATATTAAGTGGTGAAGGTTGATAATTTATCTTATACTTCATTTGAGGACTGAACCTTACATCTAAAATGGCGCGCTCATTCCATAGGACTAATTGCCGCCCAAACTTGTTCCACACAGAAGAATAGCGATTTCTGTGGTAATAACCAGTCGGACAATTGGATTTATCAACAAATAAACTTCTTTATTTGACGCGCAATCATCTAATAAAAGCTGTGAAGTTCCCTCTATAGAAGAATAGTCATTAATCGGTCAATTTCAAAAAAATATATTCAGCCGAGCTTTGGAAACTTCCAGTACGCTGATTTTTGTCTAAAAAGCCTCAGAAATTTAAACTGAAACCTGGACT
This sequence comes from Romanomermis culicivorax, assembly GCA_963922205.1. NCBI lineage: Eukaryota > Metazoa > Nematoda > Enoplea > Mermithida > Mermithidae > Romanomermis > Romanomermis culicivorax. The sequence goes on from CAWUHX010000001.1 coordinate 2,359,762, forward strand.
TGTGGAAAGACATGACCATGGGTAGCACTGTTTTTTACGACAATTGGTTAATAGAAAAGATATGTTCTATTAATTCCATGTGACGTTATTACATTTATGTATAGAAAATCCAAATTTGACAATTTTCCTAAAAATCACAAAGCCTTAAACGATAAACCTTTAAATCGCGATTTTTCCAAAAGATGATTTGCGTAATAATCTCCATCCAAATATTCGCGGTTGTCGAAATGTTTATGATTATGATTACTGACGGTTGTCAAATCGCTTCCGCTTAAATATCCCATATAAATATTCAAATCGGCCGTTTTGGGCGAATTTTCCATTTTCTGACTACTAATTTGCATATTATCGTCGAACATAATAACGCCACTTTCGGCCGCCAAACTGCCCGATCTATGAACTTTTTTGACATCATTTTTCCGTATTTTTCCAGCAAATTCGATGAATTCGGTTGTCGATCGATCGCTGCTGATCTTGTCCGAACAACTGTCGTTATTATTATTTTTATCACGAGGTTGATCATCGTCAAAATCCCCGTTTTGCGGCGAACATGATCCTAGAATCCCGTTTTGATGAAAATAAGACCCATTCTCTGGTTCTTCATTTTCGTCGAAATTCAACACAGAAGCCAGAAACTTCAAAATATCATTCCATTTTCGATCGTCGAACAAATTTTTGCAATCGTTTAAATATTTTAAGGCCGATAAGTCGTTGAATGTCTTCGCTTCGAATAGAATTTGGCGAATTTTTGGATTTTTCCGTATCAAAATTGTCAGTTTGTCTATATCGACTTGACTTAATAAATTTTGGTCTCTATTGCTGATCTCGTCCAAAATACGATTAAACTGATCCGGATTGCGAAGTTTCATGTCGTGGGAAAAGGCTTCACAGTTTTCTGCAAAAAAATACAACGAATGAAAAGAATGACAAACTGAAAGTTGTGCAGCTTTTAGTCACGAGGGAGCTCATGCTATATATTTGTCGAATTTCTATCGAATCCACATGAATTCTATAGTAAAAACTTTCTGACCTGAAAATTATTGCGATGACTAAATTTGATTATTTCATGAACAAATCAGGTGTACTTGAGTGATATTGCAATGGAAATTGTAACCGTTTAATGCAGTTTCAATTAACCGAGCCATTTCCGCTTACATATTCTTTTAGGTTGCAACAAACTTATGTATGACAATTTAAGCGCGGCCGCTGATGTACAAAAGATTTTCTAAAAGTTCTACACCAGTATGAACATTTTTGCTCTAAACTCGTAGAACTGAAAATTTATATTGCTCGATGATGCGGCACATTATATATTCCTGTAGACTCGTATAAAAAGTGCTTGTAAGATTTTAGCTACTTGTAGAATCATATTCCTGGTCACAAAGTGTCATCAGGCTTATTTTCGATCTAGTGGCCGGTTTGGTTCACCGTAGCTATGACGATGACAGCAATTATTCAATGACAATTGACTTAATTATGAAACAGAACGAGGCTTGAAAAAATTTCGGCATTTCAGAATTTAGAAGTTTACCTCATGTTCGCTAGCGCGATAGTAATTGCAGTTTTTCGAAAACCTGTAGCAACAAATCATCCATGTACATCTGCAAAAAATACATGCACAAGAATGATTACAGCACTTCTGTGAAGTCATTGAGATCATTCTGGCCATCCGGGATCGATAAGGATTAGAATCATTTTTTAAACGACTTTTGGAAACGAATTTCAGTAAGAAGCCATATTCAACAGCAATTTTTTTGTACTACTGCCTAGCAGGAAACAGAAAAAGTCGACAGTCAAGTTGTCTAAAATCAATTCGTTCAAACGATATCGTGGTAAAAAAATAACCCTCCACTCGTACTCTCTAAATTTTCACCTGGAAATAGGTGGTTTAGTAATTCAGGGGTGTCACGAAAATGATTTTTAGTTAAAACATTATAGCCCACTCCAAAAATCGACTTACAGATGCGATAGAGAAAATTTTAAAACATTACATTGTAAGGTAATCAAATTTGCATCGAATGATTATTTTTTGTAATAAATTTCCACGTGTTAAAATTTAATTGATCATAAAACATAGTCCAAATTTGAATCAACCTAAAAATTTGTATTACTACCGTGGGCTTCGCAGACCTGTCTTAAACTTTTGGGCGTTAAGCACAGCAGACTTTCGAATAATTCCGTATCATATTCTAGTTGATTTAATACCGTATTAAATTTTTCAATGATGTTTTCTAGGAATAGCGGCCAGTTCCGGATTACATGTGCATGAGCTTTTCAACTTTGTCGTTCATAATTTCATCGAGATTTTCGGTCGGGTTCAAATTTAGATCACCGGGCCAAAAATCGTTGTCCCGGAAATGAATTTCTTTACTTTTGAGAAAAGCTTGACTTTTTTGTTTATTGTTTTAATAAAACAGAAACTAAATTTTCTGACTGATGGACTTTGTTGTCACGTTGTAGTGTGATTATTTCAAGATGATTTTTAGTTAAAACATTATCCGACGTAAACTTGAATGCTCTACAAGGCATTACTTTTTTAAATTTTCTCTACCGCATTTATAAATCGACTTTTGGACAAAGCTATCATTTTGGGACACTCTTTACAGTGCCTTGATGATCAGACGAATTAACTTCAAACGTTCTATGCTGTAAAAATTTTTATGTGACCGTTTTTCATCTGCATGCATTGAAAAAAATGCTAACCTTTCCTTTTATGGACTCCATTGCTAAAAGTATCCCCACGCTGCCGACCTTTGTGCGTAAAGACTTGGGCCAAGCCGGCCGCCTGTATGAACGACCTCGGATGCAAGGCTGTCTCGTAGCCGCTGTTTTTAAGGTCTTCGGATGCTGAAGAATTTTGAATTACCATCAAATCGCCGGCGGCTTTGATGTTCCGACGTTCCACCGCCGTACATCTTTGCTGAATTTGATCCTTGACAACTGCAGATAATGTCGCTTCATTCGTGTGATCACCGCCGGGCGGCGAACCGCTGCCTGTCGTCGGCGTTGTGGAACCACCAGGATAGCCTGTGCTGATAGACAAGTGTTCGGGGTTCGAGGACGGCGGAGCGGTGAAATCGTCTGGCCGGTCAAATAAAGCTGAAAATCGATCATTCGAAGAAAAAATAAGTAAAATAAAAATGTAAAATAAAATTTCAAGATATTTGAAAATAGTGTACCCTCGCTCAATTTTTTTATGAATGTACAAAAGACTTTCTCAAAGATTTTTTACTTCTTTACTTTTTTAATTAGTATTCATACAGTAATCACACAGAGGTGAATCTCATTAAACTAAAAAAACTAAAAAACTACAGTCGTTCCGAATTAAGTTCATAAAGAAAGCACGCGCTCATGGAAATAATGAACAACTAGATTACGCGGAATTTTTCTCATATAAGTGTGGGGGTTGGGGATACCCCACCCAGATAGGTATTTTTTTTATATTTTTATATTTTTTTTTATATTTCCGAAACGCAACAAATTTGGTATCAATTAGTAGATCTAGATGAGATCTATTCAAAAACATGATGGAGCATCTCTATTTTTGATTGAGTCATGCGCGATTAAAGTTTGGAAAAAAATTTGATTGACCTCCCAGATTTCCTTTATGACTATCAGGATTCTAATTATTTCTTATCGCATCAATACTTTTTTAGATTCATGTTTGTAAAATTTGTTGATACAATGTCTGACTATACAATGTATTAATATCTTATTAATATTAATATTAATATTAATAATATTGATATTAATAATATTAATTAATATTAATATTAATAATATTAATTAATATAATATATTAATAATATTAATTAATATAATATATTTAATAATTAATATTAATATTAATGTCATTTAAGCAATTACAGTCCGTTTTTCTTGAAAGGCTTCTAATTAATGAAAGTATACAACAAGTAGTATTTCAGATTCTCACGATTTTCTGATAAACAATATACCATATAAGGACTGAAAATTTGCGAGCGTACTAAATTCACCTTTAACAATTTTTCGAGTGAAAAATTTTACGATAGGAGCTCTATGTAAACGATTTTGACGACAGTACTGTGATTTGTGTCACTTTTCTATTTGGAAGCATTTTGTAAAAAACAGACTATAGGTTCATGTTCATCTTCTGATTCGAAATTATAAGGATCGAAGTAATATAATGAACATTGTTACAAGTATCTAAGATAGCCCATGGCAGATGCAGCGACAACAAAAAAAGGGTTCACTTACTTTCATCAGTTCGCTAGCACTTGCCATTTCAAAATAAATGTACTATACTTAAAACTTTCGCTTCGTAAAATTATAGTTTGGGAACAGACTAGAGATTTGAGAAAATTTCCAAAATTACCTGTCATTTTGCTGAAATGCTCAAATGTAAAGAAGTTTATTTTACTCCAGAACTTCTGTGATCTTTCCTACTCAGGCCTGTAGCTACAAAAGAAAAATAACAAAAATATTTTCTTTTCGAACAAGTAGATCTCTTCCAAAATCGTTCAAAATGGATAGTAATCTATTTAGATTTTTTTGATATTTGGCAATCCGGGGCTCGTTTGGGATGGAATGAACCGATTACATTTGAACCTATAATTTGAAAACGAAAAGTAAGGTTTGTATGCAGCCTTATCGTGAAGTTTGAGACATTCTTCTTTCTTATGACTTCCATCATTACACCCACGTTCAATCAATTTTACATGAAAAATTTCGAAGCTGTCGACATTTTCACACTGATTTGAAAAAGCAAACTTACCATTATTGTACCCAGACTGTTGAAAAATAGTTCACCAATTATCACTCACTCGACCGAAAGCTTGTTTCAGCCACCCAGTATACAATGCAGGAAGAAGCACAAGATAAAACAATGAAAAATATCAAAACTGAGATTGCAATTCAAATAATATAAGCCATGTGAGAAAAAGAGTGAGAACGAGTACAAGAGGAAGAACTCTTCCATTTGAACATTCTCCCATTACACACATTTGCGTAAACGGAGTAAATGAACATGTTTATCCACCCTGATCTAGTGACAGGTCAAATTTTTGGATTCGACGATATTAAAAAAAGTTTCTCAGGTGCGGGGATCTTTTTTTGTATGGGAATTATAAAAATAAACATCTAGCCTGTGCTATAGTCTGTCTTTCTTGAAATTCTTCTGAACAACACCATTTTCTAGATTAGTGATACTTCTGAATAACATTAATTTCTAGATTAGTGGTCCTCCTGCCATGGTGAAGGAAGTTCTGCACCACCTTACTGATACTCTACTGAAAAAAATTTATGATTCAAAAATAATTTTGAATTCTACCGACTGCCATAATCCTTACAGTCAACAGGTATGTCTCAACAGAACTCAAGATCTTGACCTCGAAGGATCCACGACCTCGAATGATCCCTTCTTGTACAGAGGTCATGAGTATTATTTACCTGGATGACTCCTCGTCACCGGCAGCTTTCCCGTCCACCATAAATATCCGCCCACGTTCATTTTACTGTCGGTCGGACTGTCGGCGCTCCTGTGACTCATCGATCGACCGTTTCCCAAACGTCTGGGCGTCACTAGTTGTACGGCGGCGTTTCGTTCCCCGTTTTCGTCCGCCCGTTTTTCCGATAACATCCGTTTCTTGTGACGAGTATAAGCAAAACAAATGCAGCAGCAAATTAGTAAGAGTATGGCGCTCAATGTCGCCAAAAGGACTATTATGAAGGTCGGCCCGAAAAATGTGGTTGCAGACCTGGACACTTTCGCTAAATTAGATTTTTGGTCCGGAAAATTTGCAGAGTTGAGTCTACTATCGGATGCCGCCACGATTGTTGATGCCTGCAAGCTAAAATAAATCGAGGATATGAAATACACTTTTGTACTTCCACTGGTATACAAAGTTGCATTTTAGAAAACCCTGGTAACAGTTTTCCGGTCAGAAGTTGATTAGCGTCTAGGTGATTTGAACGCATGAACATTCACACGAGAGGAAGTGAGAAGTAAAACATGCTTCCGGAACACCATACTCTTTCACTTTAAAATGACTGATGCAGTGATCTCATGAAATTAAGTTCAACTCGAAAAACCTCGTCCATGAGCGGTAAACAGAACAGCTGAAAATTTCCTCCCACAACCTCGTTAAATGGCTGAAATTTCTCGAGTAACACTCAGATGTCAAACACAGTTCTGTCCGAATCAAAAGTAGATAGACAGAGCTGTCTTTTTACGATTTTTGCGTGCCATGCCGTGCCGTGGAAAAATTAGCGTGTTTCTACAGTATAATGTTTTCCACTTCATAAAAACTGCTTATCAACTGAACCTACTGTTTGGTCTTCGCTGCATATAATATTTCAAAGTAAATATGGACTACAGAAAATTTTCTTTGATCGAGAGATGGCATTCCAAAGGTCTAGAATTCTCGAAATCAGTTTTTTTGTATTCTGGTCAACATACGTTTCCGAAAAATGCTTTACGTACCTACATTGACGTTAGACAGACCTTTACAGTTCGCTGGACCAGACACAGACATTCATTTAACTTAAATTTAGTCCGAAAGATCGAAAGTAGCACAATCAATATACATATCTCAAACACGCCTTTTGTTTCGACACACTTTAGGAACTTTCGACCAATTTCAAAATTAGAACTAAAAATGTATGATCTTGCATTTTCACTATAACCATTTTGTGTGCATACCTTTCTTGATTCAAAATTCCACCACCGCTTGTGAACGGGAATGCATTGCGGAGGACAGGTGGGGGCAGAACGATGTCTGGGAAATTGTAGTCGCATCGAACCGTGATCACTTCGTCGCCTTCCACGATCAGTAATGGGTGTTGCTGAATTCGTATGACATTTTCTATGAGGCCTGGGCGAATCTGTACAAATGAGTATGTGCATAGTCTATTTTTTCCAAATGAGCCTCGGATAGAAACAATACATATATTCATACAAATAATAAACAACCTGCTTACACATCCGCCTTTTTATCAGATTGACTGTAGTAGTCAGGATTACAACATGAAAAAATAAAATGCTGGTTTGCGATGCGTGGTCGTCATCTGGCCACAGATATGTTTGCATTTTTTGCATTCCGAGGCTCATTTAAAAATGAATAGAGTGTAGTGACGCCATTTCATTATGAAAAATTTTCACTAGTCTTTTCGTTTTCAAATTGGCCTTGGAAAGCAAAAATAATTCATGGAAATCGTGGAGCAGACAATAAAGTCAGCCGAAATCGTTTTCTTTCAATTGGTTCCCTTAACGGCTACAGTCAACTCGAGAAAAAAAGGTATACGTAGGTTGTTTATAATTTGCATGAACATCTTTCCGCGCACTGATACTTATTTGGAAAAAATAGATAGACAGACAGTTTGATAAAGTGATAACAATTGATTCTGTAGTTTTTCGGACGTTATGGCTGTCTTTCAGAAAACTGATAATTACTACCACAGTTTACAGAAATTCGTAAGCGGAATGAGAACGTTGAAGAAGAAATATTCAGAATTAAGTCCAAATATGGTGGAAACTTGGAAAGTTCCGAAGGTAAGAGCTATAAATTTTCCTGAAAACCAAGAAAATGATCAACGCCGAAAGCAATGTTAACTGTAGTTCGTTCATTTTCAGATAAGCCCCAGCACAGAATACAGAAAAAATCCGTAAAAAGGTAATGACTAGCATCGCAATACCTAATACTTTTTTCAAGTTGTAATCGTAACTGCTACGATCAATCTGAGAAAAAAGGTAAGCAGCGGACGCAATTTGCGAGAGCATTTTTTTCTTTTCGAAGCTCATTTGGAAAAAATGAACTAATTAACCACTTTACATTGACTGACAACTTTTCCACAGTAAGCTACACTCAGTCGTAAACTTTTCGGATGACCTGGTTGCAGTAGCAAACCAGTGTGAATCATTTACTAGGTGTCTTCCCTAGGATTGGCACCATTTTGATGTACGTGAAGTTTTCGGGTATTATGAAATTCTCCAATTTCATGACGATATTATATTTGTTATGAAACTAAATCTAAGTTTACAGTTTGAACATTCAACTGATTTCCGAAAAGTTTGAAACCTGACATTGCAATTATCCGATGATTGATGGGATCACCTCGCAATAGCCTCCCATGACGGATAATGTCAAAATTTAGAAACCACGTTACACAGTACTCCAACACATCTCCAGCAGAGTTGCATTCCTTTTTCGCATTGTTAGAAAATGAGCAGGAACGCTTACAATTCTTGTCGCGCAAGGTTCCGTATTGACCGGTATGTCGATCAAATACTGTAAATCACCGTTCCCCCTCTGACGACATTCGTCGCGATTATTCAACCCGACGACTATCCAATCGAAAAATTGTTTTTGATTTGTGGAGGTCGTATTGAACATCAAATTTACTGTCATTGACTTTGGGGCGCAAAAAAGCGTTGCTGTGAATATAAAGCTTATTGCAGCGAGCTTGACGCAAGTTGACTTATAAATTTTGATGAATGATCAGATAGTAGATAGAGTACTGCATAGAAACTTTGCTAGAGGCTCAACAAAAATCAGAATCACGATCATCCAGCAGATAGAATTGTGACAGTTACTAGCCGGCATAACTTTCGATGGTTTCAGAGAGCTTATAAATGAGCTCGAAAATTCTTGATTCGTTGTCTGATTGAGCGTCACATTAACATCAACGATAAATAAGAAAATAATACTGCAGATAGGTTAAAATTCTGGTTTCAACAGAAATTTACTTCTTTCGCAGTTAAATAGCAAATCGTGTATTTGTTTGGAAAAATCCATGTCATCTTCCAAATCATTGTGCCTCACTCAAAAAGATGGCAGTATAAGAAATATTGATGAATTTAAAGAAATAGCGTCGTGGTCTATAGTCTGCTTTTTATAAAATGTTTTTAAGTTGAAAAATTACGAAAAATAAGTACCGCCTTAAAGTCGATTACAAAAAGCTTCTACTGTAGGGCTTTTGCTAAAACAAGTAATCCTTAGTCGAGTATACTCACAAATTTCTAGTCATGCGACATATGAAATGGTAAAATTACGAAATAGCACTTGGTTTCCACTTTTTTGTTTACAAGCGCTTCAAGAAAAACAGAAAATTGTTAATTTAAATTCCATTGATAGTCAACGTTTTCCTGTTTACATCTCCTGTTTACGGATTTCTTTGGGTTTCTTGGTATTCCAAAGTATTCATCGGTATTCTCATTTGAGAATAAATAGACTAATATACTCCATTCATTTTGAAATGATCGATACAGGCAATCACAGCCTTACCAGAGATCATGAAATCCATTTCGATAATCCTGAAATGATTGAAAAGAGTGATCATCAAGGACTCTGTATCATGAACGAAAAATTTATTGAATAGAGTCGACTAGATTTCCATAATTCTGAATAAAAGTCTCGCTGCGACCTCGCTGCATCAATAATTTCAAAATGAATGGACTATATTGTACATGTTAGCTCAATAGAAATTTTAGACGCTGAAGTTTTTTCTAGTTCAGAAGTAATTTACCAAGTGATTAATTTTATAAATGAATTCATGACTATGCGGATATAGACAAGCCGGACATCTCCGTAGATTAAATCCATTCATACCTTTGACCTTGTAACGGCTATTTTCTGGCACAATTAAAGTGGCTCTCCTGTCTTGGCCATCGACAACCGTAGAGAACCACGACTGTAAAATTTAAGTAAAGAAAATTCTTTGTACTAACAACACGGTTCAAAAAATATCACAAGCAAGAAAAATCCCAATTACCAATAGACTAACGATTATGACCAATAAAGACGTAAAAAGAGACCCTGTTGCCATCTGCTGGATAACAACAAAAAACGACGCTTGACCAACTTTTCCAAAACCAAATATCCTCGGTTGGATTGGTTTCGGCGACGAATCCAGTATCACAATGATGTTAGTTGAAATATGTCCACGTTCGGAGATAGCTCATGGTTGTATGCAAATTTGATGAATAATTCCCACTATAAAAATCCAGTTTCTCTAGAAACATAATTTGCGCGAATTTCGTACAAAATAGAGTGATTATTGTTATTTTATTAAAAAAGGACCTCTTTTTGAGGGGTTACTGTATTTTGGGGGTTGTTAATGCTAGGAGGAATTAGTCACAAAAAATTCTTTCTATGAAAAATTCGGAGAGAAAGATACAAAGACATACTTTATTTTGGAAACCAACAAATTCCGGATTTTGATAACGAATCTGGATTTCACTGAGTGAAAAAATTAGGGTCGTGTAGAAAAAAGACCAAAGTGGGCCGTCAGATGGAGTCTGTTACACTAAAAAATGTTGGTGGATGGGTGGATCCACTTCACTTTCCAAAAGTGGGTTCATTATCACTCTAACAACAGTCACAGACAAACTAATTCAGACTTCCCCTCTTTTTGTGCTCAGCATTTTAGTCGACATTTGCTCCGAAAACTCGCATGCAGGTTAGTGTTTCACTATGATTATTAACTACATACTATTGCTGGAGGACATACCTTTTACGAGAATGACATTATTACTGTAGTACCCTTATTATTACATATAGAACCTGTTTCAATTTAATAATATTCGCTAATCCACAGAAATGTACGCCCAATAGTGCTCAGATTTAGATATTGGAAAACACTTTTTGATTGTGAAAGAGTGAACTGATTCATTAAACTTTTTTGACCTCATAATCTATGCATAACTGCACAAAAAATAACGTATATACTCGTAACAGCGGCAATAAACGAAAAAATGAATTGGAGTATACTTTTTGCTGGGTTCGGGCAGTTTTCCTTGAAAGATCACGGATAAGTAATTATTGAAACCAAAATTTGATATGTCAAATTTGTTGATTAACGCAATATGTAGCTCGAACAAATATCAGTTTTTTGATTTATTCCGCTGATTGAACCATCAAGGTTTTGAAACGTAGCAATGTATTCTTCAGATTTTAGCTTTACTTCCGCATGGCATATACAAAACGACAGTAGGGCAATTATTATTCTATTTTCGATATAATGCTCGTTCATCATCTGCACAGTAATACCGTACGAAATTACATTCAATATGCAAATTTCCTTCGAATCGAAACTCGCCCTACACCTGTTTCCTAATACAGGTAGATGGTCATCAGGGCGCTATAGAGCAGCTTGTGACCAGTCAGCGATGGGAAACAAGTCCTTTGATTTTGTATTATGCTCGACATAAGTCGCAGGATGGTGCATAAATAGGATTTTTTGAAGGATATGGTCGCCAGACGAAAAGGATAATGAATCTTCAACGTCTAATCAGCAACCGGTGTTTTGAGAATAAATTTTTGCCGCATGTAGCTTTTTCATTCGTAGGAAATCATGCTTCGTACTGGGGTGGCCGTGTCTATTAATTTTGTATTCCAGATTTTACATTTCGCGAAAATCGATGCGAATGGTTTTGGTAAGAATTGAATAATTTTTGAAATTTAGCCACTTAATTGGATCCACAGTAGAATGTTTTTTTGTGTATAAACACTATAATCAACTAGGATAAAATTTTATAATCAACTAGGAGAAAATCAACAAGATTGTAATTTCGACAATCAAAATCTGTCAGAAATTCTGAAATAAAATACCTCATATGATTTAACTGAATCTTTCTGGTGCGACATTATTCAGGTCACTGTAGGCTGTCGAACGAATTATAGCACTTACGATCTCATACTTAAAACCTGGAGACTTTTTTCTGTAAGGATACGAGTACAACAGCTGACAATCTCCATGTATGTATTGACATGGTAGCTTTCTGTGCTCTTAAGTATAAAAATCTCATCTAAACTTGTCACGGAAATTAAGAGTTACGTCGAGCAGCATTTAACTTCCAACCATGATTCCACCATTAGTCGAATTAGGAAATATAATCTTAGAAAAATAATATGATTGCTTTGAAATCTGTTTTTCTCGAGGTGCTCGCAGATCAAAATTCACGGGAGCATATTTAATTTTGTAAGTTACGATTTTATGATGAATTATATGTCACGTAGAACTGAAAACTTTGAGAGCATATCTAACAATTATTTGAGAAAAAATTCTGCCGTAAAAGCTTTGTGTAAACGATTTCGACGACAGTGATAATTCTTGTCATTTTCCGATTTGCAGGCATTTTATGAAAAAACATACTATAAATAGGTTTGATATACGCACTGGTTTGGTGAACAACCTGGCCCCTGAGCGACTGGTGGAACTCTACCTCGGAACTTCAGTCGTATAGGCCGCAACGATTGGGTCTCAGGGCGAAAATCAAATAAAAATCGCCAATTTTGCGCTTAGAATGAATTTTGTGAACGAAAGATTGATCAAAAGGTGTCAATTATCCGACGCTGTGCGCCGAAATCAGCACTCTAGCACATTAAAAACAAGAATCATATTTATGAACCTGCTCTTTCAAGAAGAAGAAGCACATTTCTTGGGGCTTTCGTCACCCATCTCCCTGAAATTTCGGAAAACCAGCTAATCATAACCCAAAATCAGTTTTTAACCCTCCAGTAAGCTGGTGAAGGAAAATAGGGCAAACCCGTTCCTCTCGACGAAAGGGACCCCTTCGCTGTCCCTTTTTCCTACAATTGCGAAGGGAAAGGTTTCCCCTTCAACGTCGATGAAGAAGACGTTTATGCTACTGGGCCTAGGTTTCATCAAAGGGACTTCAGCTCCAGCTGAGCTGGAGCTCAAGTCATAGTCTCTCCTTTATTGTTGATTATCAAATGTAATTTAAACCCATAAAAGTATCCGATAGACGATTTACTATGTTTGACTAATCCCTAAAAAACTTTGTTACTGCAATGCTTTTTATTGTGAAGCTTTAATCGTGGTAGCGTCAATGTAAAACTTTCTCAATATGTTTTGTGTGTATGAGTTAAGCTGCAACTGAGCTGCAACTTAACGGTAATGATATAGCGTATGGAGTTAAATTACAGAAGTTGCAGCCCAGCTGGAGCTTCTTTGACTAAACCGGGCCCAAATCTCTGAAACGTGAAGTAATAACGCTTTAAACTCACTAAACGGACTTGAATAAAAAAACACTGAAAGAAAATATGATTTCGATGTAGCCACGGCCATGGGCCACGGAAAAGGTGTTCTATTTTTGGAGGAGTCGTTTCTGCGCCGTGGTCGTGGCCGTGATTCACGGGAGCATATTTTAACCGGATAGCTTGTTCATACTTCACGGTCGTGGAGGCTAATATGGTTGGTTACGGCGGCCGTGGCCATAGCCGTGGCTCACAGATCATGAGAAGTATAAACACGACTTTATTCTGGTAATGAACGAGCTTACTTGTGGATTCAAAAATGCTTTTTCAGTCGAAGAAGTTTCGTGCAGCGCCGAATCTATGACCGTCGTATTGAATAAGACCGATCCGACGTTATCCAAATGGTTAGGCGATCCGGAATCTAATCCAGTGATCTACATCCAGGGGAACAAAGGAAAAGCCGATTGTGATCGCGCCATCAAATCATCGCCCGGAAAGCAGAATATCATTTCGCTGAATTTCACTGTTGTTTACGGCCAAACGTGTCATGTTCATTTGACAGACTTGGTGAGTGGGTAAGGCAGACCCCATGTTTGAGAAAATTTAACTTCTGTTATGATAGGTTGTGATAAGTGAAAATTAAAGTGTACCTCAAAAGAAGTTATGTAGGGTAGTTTTCGATGACAAGAACGAATTTGACCTTAATTGTGTCAATTCGTTGCGCTACAGCGAACTTGCAATCAGACTTTTATAATCTTTTTAAATTTCTATTTCATCGTTTTTTATTATATACCTGTTGTTGTGCGAATACGATAGCTTCATGAATTTTTGTCCTATAGTACTCATTTGAGTAAGCAACAGTTTGCACTTAAGTTCATCGAGCCTGTGCTTAATTTTGGCTTTGGGCAGACCTCTAAAGTGGACCTTTTCAGAGGAAAAAATAATAACTTTCCCATAAAATTGTGTGCCAATCAACCCATCCTGTGAAGCAGCAAAAAACATTTCTGCAGACGATACTGCTACCAAGGTAGTACATTATGCTAAAAAATCAGGAAAATATCGGTAACATACGGCATTCACAAATTGAAAAACTGCAATTATCACCGAGTTTATCATGAAAAAATTATTTTTGATATTTTGACCCAAAGCCAGGAACAGCACCAGAGGACAGTAGTATGTAGTCTAAAAGAAAACTACAAGGATTACACGAAGCACTGACCAATACCGGACGAACTGTCTTGAAAAAAGATGTCTCTAAATAAGAGCAAGTAAAATTTTAGTAAGGCAGTCAAACGAAATCACAACAGACACCGGAAAGAATTTATATTATTCAATTAATTTTGCTGAACACATCTTCACGAAACGCACATTCCGCCTTCTGACTGCATTACTTTCGCAATAACTATAGTCATAACCCAGCATACCTTATGAATTTGTTCATCATTTTTCGATAATACATTCCGTAAAGAGTGTCCTACGTTTAAATTGAAAAGTAAATTAACTGAAAGTTCGTTCGTTGGGAGACAGTAATTACATTCATGTACGAAATTTGAAAATCACTATATTTGGACATTGCGCTAACCTTGTTTTGAAGGCATACATACTTATTCTCTTTACCCCCAGCAAGTTGTTGGTTGAAACATAGAATTTGATAACAGCATAACATAATGCTTTCTATGGAGAACTGAGCCGAGGAATGCAAAGATTTCCCAAAGAAAATTGTGATTTATTTGTTTCAAATGAACCACATTACTGTCTGTATCTCAATGAGCAGATAGTGCATTCAATTTATTTTGCAGTAGTACATAGGTAACTCTAGAATAAAGTTTGAACTAAAGGGCGATAAAGCAACAAACAGTATACTTTAGTGATGTAAAGTAAAGAACAACAACTCTATAGTCTGTTTTTTATAAAATGCTTTTAAATTGAAAATGACACAAATCTGTAAGGTTGTCAAAATCGTTTACATAGAGCTCTTTCAGTAACAACTTCCACTTGAAAAATTTTTAAGGGTTAGTTCAGTATGTTCACAAATTTTCAGTCCTATATGATATATTGTGTGTCAGGAAATCGTGAAAATTCTAAATACTACTTGCTTCCCACTTTCATTATTAAGAAGCATTTCCAGAAAAACAGACCATATGAGCTTCGTGCAAAAAATTGTGGAAGACCGTCAAATATTCGCTGAGCGAAAGTAAACGGTCATTTATACTTGCCTTTTTCGGCGGAACGGAAAGGAACCGATCGCCAACAGCTTGAAACGTTCAGCCTGAAAATCCACTTTCGATCGGAGAGGGTAACTGCAATTTTCTAGAAAATGACCGACGGTAACTCCCAACTGAACCGAACGGAACGAAAATTTCCCTTTCGTTCAGAAACGTTGTGTCGATTTCTTTCCGTTCCGTTCCGTTCCGCCGAAAAAGGAAATTATAAATGACCCTTGAGAAATGCGCTCAGAAGCCATCATTTTCGGAAAAATGTTATAACTTTACTTTGCTGAAGTAAAGCGAAAAATTTCTTTCACGCAAAAATATTAGCACAGCTGTGTTTATCAAAAGAAACTGAATAATGTAAATTCCTCCAGTGTCTGTTGTGATTTGGTTTGACTGGTTCACTAAAATTTTGCATGCTCTCAATCGAAACACCCTGTTTCAAGATAGTTCATTCTGTATTGATCATTGCATCATAAAATCATTTTAGATTTCTTTTAGGTTACTACTATACTCTGATGCTGTTTCTGGCTATATAACTTGGATTGAAATATCAAAAATAATAGGATTTTTCCATATGTTATCGATTTTTTTCAGTATTTTCTAGCTCAGTGTACTACTCTGGTAGGACTATCGCATGTACAAATATTTTTCTGTTGGTTCGCAGTGGTCGATTGACATATTTTTGTGAAAAAATAGCATTTTCTTAATGGAGAAAAATCGACTTTGGATTGCTGCCCAGAGCCCACATTAAACGTGAAGCTCATCTGTGTACTGTGTGCCATCGCACCATATTTAATGAGGTTGCCGATGCCACACACAGATTTATAATAATAGACAGCATACAAAAAACGACAAAAAATTGTGTGAAATCGGTTTTCATTTTACTGTAGCACTTCGAGTTTGCTTTCTCAAGCGAAAGGAATGTTAGATTCGTTCTCAGCGTCGAACCTCACCTATTGTTTTTTGAGATATACTTTATTTTTCGTTCATCATAATGAAGCTGATCCTCTCAGAAATTGTGTCTTGAATTTGGCAACATGATTCAGTGATTCCTGTTAATGGGATTTTCAATGCGAATGGACACAATGTCCACTCAGATTTATATAAATGTTCACAAATCCAGATCATCTATTTGTCTCTATATTTATTATTCATTGTGCTTTTTAGACACATTTATCAACATATGATCCGTTTTTCATGTTTTGAAACTCCTAAAATTGGAAGTAAAATATATTTTATATTTTGTTTTTTCCTGTTAAACGCGAAACTAAAAACTTAGAAATCGCTACGTTTAATAAATCAACAAATCTTGCATCAAGCCAACTTGAAAGAAAAGATAACCGCATGAACATAGTTTTCCGTGCCGATGCTTGTTTGAGAAAATTGGATTGTAATTGCATTATCAAGAAAAATGACCATAACAGGACTCGTTGCGAAGAATATACTGTAGTCTAGAGTTCGAGTTCGAAAATTATCACAAATAGAAGATTTCTTTTTGGGATATTCACTACACGTCATACCCAAACTGGCATCATCATCGATCATGCACTACTCGAGATTTACGTGAATCGTCGTTTTTCATAGGGACCCAACTTTCAAAGTTCGGAAACGACCGTCGTATTGGAAAATTCGGTTCAAAATGTTGCAACGCCAAAATCAGTGGCAAATCACATATTTTGCTTATATTCCAAGAGAATTGAAACTATCAACTTGAACGAGATCTCGAAGTAATCAAGAATCAATGGTATTATACGGTTGGATAGAAGCAAAAAAATTTTTTCTGGACTAATTCAGCTAACTTTGTGACAACGATTCTGGATTTATTGCTGGAAAATTCTGCAATCGTATCGCTTCAAAAGCTATCTGATATAAAAATTATCGATCACCAGCAAAGTCCCTGAAATCTGTTATTTGCTATTGACGTGTTACATTCATCTGAACATCGAGTTCCAAATTTTGAGTCTTGAGATTTTTTAGCAACAACGAAGTCATAGCCAGCATAGGCGGTAAACCAAAACCGAAAGTTCAAATGGTGTTTCGAGACTCGACCGGTAAACCTCTGAAGTCCGCTAAATTCGGCGATCCAGTCGGACTTTATTTAATGTTATCACGCGATAGTAAGCAAAAGAAACTGAAGTCAGAAATAAAATAACAAATGATGAACGAGATTGTGCTTTCAGATACGTATAAGGCCATTAATCCAAAACACTGCATGTTCTCCGATCGTAGAGAAGTGCAGGAACCAGACGCGAGGACTTTAACTTTCGTGCAGAGCAAGTAAGTTAGAGGAAGTTGAAAGAGACAGGATGACGGGAAGACGGTCCATCCTGAAAGGCTTGCAAGTTCAAAACCTTCAAAATAGCCTATTTCAGAAAAATTTCATGTGCCCATACATCACGTGGGGAGGGTTTGGGGGGTTTTGACCCCCAGCAGATTCTTGCTGAACCACAGCAGATTTGACTACCCCAGCAATGATCGAGAAGATGACGAGGGAAAATGAGCCAGAGAGAAGAGAAGGTCGTTATAAAAATGGGAATGATGCTGTAGTTTAACAATTTTTCTAAACAAAGCATACTATGTGCCTAGCTATAGTACGCGCAATATAGTGTTTATATTGACTGTAAGTCCATCATGGATCGTTTGCAGATAACGAAATTCGATTAATTTTGAAATAGTGAGCTTAGCGATTCAACAAACTTTTTATTATTCACTGCATTCACAAAATTCATATTTTTTGGTTCGGCTTCAAAAATAAATGCTTCGAAATTCTGCTCTATGCTAATATACAGAACTAACTTATTGTCAAATCTGACTTCAAATTTAGTCACAATGCTCCTATAACTTTCAGAAATTCTTCGGAATTTTCGAAAATAGTTGTCCAAAAGTTCATTTTAAGGCATCTGTGAACATCAATACTGGATGAAAGTGACATTTTCACTATATGTACATGGGAAATAAAAACTTGATAAAATGTAGTATATTGTATTACATTGAAACTTTGGGCGACCTTTTCAAATATACATATATAGTACCTTATCAACATTTCGAACAGTTGCCCTGTGGAGGAACTCAGCGAGATCATTCAACCAACAATGGACATCAACGAAGAAATCTACTACACTCAATTTCAAGCCTTCCGCTTCGGTCATGCCCAAACTGTCTACGCTCATTGTACTGTAGAAGTATGTCTACAGACTGACGAGTGCTACAAGGTACAAAGATTTCCTGCACTTTTTTAGCATTAAAATTAACTTTATTCTTCAACCTTTGAGAAATGTTTTAATAAAGTTCAAAATTCGAATTTGACGACCGACGATATTTTGTTGCGTTTCAAAAGAAATGCGATCCGAGGAAATTTTTCCGCCTCGGACGAAATAGTGGCAATCAGCAGCGCATTGACTGTATTCGACGAACCACAGGAGAAAAAATTTGGTAAATATCCTTTACTAATCGCGATTAGATTTCTATACAGTACGAAACGTGTATATTTTTACATTACGCTAAAAGTCTCCCTGTTTACACGGATTCATCCAAAGAATTCAGAAATTTGGGTTTTGCATTTACGCATCCGTCACTGTTTACCAGAATTTAAAATTCAGTGTATCATCGGTGTTTTTCAAGGCAAACCGAGTAAAGAAAATACCAACATTACTGCATTGGTTTTTGAATCAGACTTTGTTGAACAAACACTTGAAAAGCTCACAAGTAGATAATCTTTAAAACAGAGGAGAGAGAACACACACGCACTTCGAAAGGCACATTTTAACGCTAACATACTCGATTATTCTGTTTTTAACTACGAGTGCAGTGTTTTCCAAAAATCCTTTGGCTATAACAGCCATCTGCATAAAACGCGAAAAATCCATCTGATCGAAAAAGTTAATATCAGTATTTTCTGATTAACATTTTTGTCGAAGTCATTTTAAGATTCTGTGTGTCCAGCCCTTAGCTGAGAAATCATGTGCCGTTCAGAGATTTTGCAGATTCCCGTGAAGTAAATCAATGCTTGATTGATCCCTACTTCCGTGGATTCTATCCTATAGTTGTCCTCAAACGATCTCACACCTATGGCTGTGATAATTTTAACCCTGAACGTACCAAAGTGGGTCCAGAAGACCTCCAATACTTTTTTTCGTATTTCTATCACGAAAACTGCATTAAAATTGTCGTACCATTATCCATTTAAACAATGAAAACGTAAAATTACACTTGAAAACTCGATAAGGACATACATAAGATTGTCCTTATCGCATTTCCACAGTTCTGTCAGCCCAAAAATGCCATTGAAATGCATGGAAATTTTCACAAAATTAAAAAAAACAAAAAATTCTTAAAATAGCATTATAAAAGATAATATGACGAGATAAAAAGCGTTCTGATGAGAAATGGAAGCATTTTGTGACTGCACTGGCAGAAAATCTTGGCCATATCGACTCAGGGCATGAAAAATAAAGGAGTACGAGAAATCGGCGCTGGAACGGAAAATTCAGCTTCGTGACATTGTCTACTGACCACAACTTATGTCTTATTTTGAAACGAAAAACCTTGGGGAGTGAACGCAAAAAATATTTTTATAGATATACCGCATTTACTGAGGTCATAATTTTTTACTATTGTATATAAGGTACGCTAATAGTGAAAAGAAATCAGTACAAAAAATAAGTTCTTAATTGGAGAAATGTGATTCATTAGAAAACATTTTTTAGATACTCAAAATATATCAACGGCATACACGAAATTCCATTTTATTTATTTGTCCGTCATCTGCATGCTATTGTCGATGGTGATTATTTTATCAATTCTGACCATTCACTTACATCAAAAACGAAATTTAGCCAAAAAATTGATTAAAATGCACCAGTTTTATTACAATGGCCGAATATTCTACCCACCACCGAATACCACCACTCATGTTGCCTCGATAGCTCACCAAAATTGCAACGCCATTTGCAGTGGTTCCCCATTCGTTGCAGAATCAGTGATAGAAACAACGGGGAAACGAAGTTGGAAAAATGTCCAGGAATGGGTAGCCGAAGCTAACATTGCCACGGCAACATCCCCGTCATAATGGCAGGCCGTTCGATTATTGTGTTTGTATTAGCCGATATTTGTGTAAAACAAAATAATACCTTATTTCGATTTGTTCAGAATGGCAATTCGGAATTTATACTTCGTAGCTTTTTTCAGAAACATTACAGATGAAATATTAAAACTTTATGAAACGCTTATAGATTTAAAATGGTCAAGAACAGACAGTTTTTTGTAAACCGATTGTACAGTTTCCTGTATAGCTTTCAATTCAGAATCTATCGAACGGTGAGATGTCTTATCAGGAAGTAACCGTTATTACGAATATTTTGTTTCGCTTTTGCGCTATGCAAACTTTTTATACCTGAAGTTCATAAGAAAATTATGTAAAGCTCATCATTAGAGACAGAGTTCAATTTTGTGTCCTACCCATGTTCGCAACGTTTTGGAAGTGTCCTTAATGCAAATGTTTATAATTATCCGTCACATTTAGTAACGACCAGATTTTGTGAAGCACTTTACTTTAACCAAATGGATGTTATGGCAACGGAACGGGGCGCGGGGGGAGACAGCGATTCGACAATGTGGGGCAATACGGATACTAATCGATGGCTACTTTGAGACGTCGACAACAAATAACGAACGAACGCGGTCTCAGCTTGCAAATAATGAACGGGCCTCAGTTTAACTGCTTTCGTAAAAATGGCTGCTTGGCAAATATAAACGAGACGAGCGCGGTTTGAAAAACGAAGAATTCAATAATCACCAATAATAATAAAATCATGCTTTGCTTCTCTTTTTATACGACGTTTTTGGCCACTCCCTGGGCGTCGCGGGAGGTCGTGCTTCTGTCCATTTTCTTCCGCCAATCGTCGCTTCCTGCATTACTTTTCATGCTTATTTAGTCACGCCTTTTAACGCTTTTCTAGTACGGCATGCTTTTCGTGTCTTGCTTGCTTCCTACGGTGGGCTTAGCCACACCTCTGTGCTTCTGTGCATGCTTCCTGTATCGGTTTCTCTGTATACACACGTTTTGGTGGGGCCGTCGCTACCGTTGCACTTGAGACTACTGTCTGGCGGGGCTTTTACTTATTTGACTGTGTGCAGGTGTTGTTTACGATTTTTAGGGGGGATTATGGTAGCCGTGGAATGTGTGGTTTAGTGTAGGTTCTAGGGGACCAGCTGCCGTTTGCACAAATTAATTGGGGCATCTTAATTGGGCTACTGGGGTGTGAATGGATCAAAATAAAGTACTTCACGTAATTTTATAGGAATGTTTGGGTGTGAATCCCAGACACCCTTGAGACGATAAAATAGGAAAATGAAATAATATTTAATAAATGTCTATTACATACAGTATGCTATATATTTACAGTACTGCTTTAGCAGGTACATTACAATTTCACTGGTTATCACTCGGAAAAACTCAATTGCACGTACTGAAGATTATGGTCTGTTTTTTAATTAAGTGCTTGTAAATCGAAAAATGACAAAAATTAGCACTGCCATGGATATCGTTTACGCCAAGCTTTTACCGCATAATTTATTACTCGAAAAGTAGAGGTTAATCTTGTATGCTCACAAATTTGAGTCCTATGCAACATGTGGTTTAGCAAGAAATCGTAAAAATACGAAATAGTACTTGGTTTCCACTCTGTTATCATTCACAAATATTTGGATAAAAAGAAACTATAGTCGCAGGCAAGGGTGTAGGCAGGATTTTTTTTAGGGGAGGCGGAAAATTGTTTGATGCCCGTTATCTCAGTCAATAGTATTGATAGAAGAAATGTGAAGGCAGTTTTGAACATATCTCAATGAGCTTAAGCGGACGGAGTAAACAGTACACATATTTTGGGCAAAAAATTATGATCATCATTACAGACATTAATTTCTTGACAGAATTTATATAATTAAAGCACATAAGTTTCATTGCATCTTCAAATGATTTACCAACCCAATTTCCAATGTCTGATGGATCTTCCTGAGTTACAACAGCATTGGGCGCCACATCTTCTTCAACATCTTCAACAGGAGAATTGGGATAGCCATGTGGTGTATCTTCTAACTTCTTCCACAAAAATTTCTAGACTTTGTGAGCTTGTGACTTCTCGTTGTTCCGTTTTTCTTGCTTTAAAATATGTTTCAATAGCGCCTGTGCATTTCATTATTAAGAAACACAATTACCTACGATAAAAACGTTTTCATAGAAAATTTACACATAGCAGGAAGTTAAGAATCGAAAAAATACAACTTGGATTCATTACAACCGAAGTCAAAATTCAGAAAGATGGAAGCAAAATTTTGCAAAAATTTTGATTCCAAATTCATTATATTTACTACAGTAAATCATTCAGTTGGCAATTTCAACTTGGTAGACGTGTAAAAATGCATAATTTTTCATTAAATAATGCCAAGGGGCGGGCCCCCTGCGTACGCCCTTGGTTCCGGGCATTTCCTTACTTGGGAAACATATATTTACAAGCATTCGGAATTTTAATTTTCAGGTTCGTGTCTGAACTGAAGGATGTCCCATCTTCATGCGGATAATACGAAATTGTACTCTCTTCATCTAAATACACAATGTTTGTTCCCCACCTCTCGAGCCATGTGATGTCATCCACAAAATGTGCTGATGTTATAAATCAGCTTCATAGTGCCGTCAATCAACTAGAAAAAATAAAAAATCAGCTGGAAATATTATTTTTCATAAGTTCAGGCAAAACAGCAAGATTCATCAATTTCGAGCTGGAAACATACAATTAAAATTCAAAAAGACAACCAATGAAAAATTTAGATTCTTGTCCAGCTAGAATTGCCCAGCGCTGATGCTACATACGTTCATATTTCTTATGTCGTATGCCCAAATCCACGTGACCGGCGCGTCAGAAAAATAACGCTTGGTGAGGGGCTCGAACCCTCGAACAAGGCAGACGTGCTATCCAACTGTGCCACGAATCACGTGGATGGTTCGGAAATCGTGGTCATAGTGGTAATGGTGAGTGCAGGGCATGTCGCGTGATGAACAGCTGGACACACCAACAACACCCTTCCCCCTTCGAGGAGGAAGGGTCCCTGGTACGGTCATCAATGTTGTATGCCTAAATCGACATGACCGACGCATCAGGAAAAAACGCTCGGTATAGGGCTCGAACTCTCGACCTTCGGCATACAATGTATACGTGCTATCCAACTGCTCCACGAGCCACGTGGATGGAACTTACGAATTTTGAAGGAGAATGTGAGCTTTAAATTATACTGAATATATAATGCATTATTTACTATCCACAAAAAGTCATTCTTAACTTCTTCAATGCTCGTTGATAATTGTTTTCAGTTCCACATAACATGAGCCGTTGC
Source organism: Romanomermis culicivorax (assembly GCA_963922205.1). Taxonomy (NCBI): domain Eukaryota; kingdom Metazoa; phylum Nematoda; class Enoplea; order Mermithida; family Mermithidae; genus Romanomermis; species Romanomermis culicivorax. Next base: position 2,383,334 of record CAWUHX010000001.1, read on the forward strand.
GTGACCGAAAAATTTTCGGTGTGTTCTGTCATAAGGATTCTAGCTACCGTTTGAGTGTGCGTCCAAGCAGGAATCACAATGTGAAAAAATTACACGACAGAGCATCATCAAGTATATTGGAGAAAATCAAGTCGAAAATTGAGCTGACTCTGAAATGTTGCTATTTTTCAAGATCCAATCTGCAAATATGATGGCAACACGAAAATCAGCGGAGTGAACAATTTATCATGTAAGCTTAGCTTGGAATGACACTATGAATTAAGGATAGTGTTCCATGAAATGGTTTGATTGGAATTTAACCGGGGTAAAAACGTCAAGAATTATTATTAATCATTTGATCTAGCGTGAGGATCACGTAACTAGCAATGATTCTAATGCTGTGCATCTTCTAATGCTGTGTTTTATGACCAATAGATTATTCGGTTGTGTCCCTTAACCCCTAACGCCCGGTTACTCGAACATCCCATTAGGTCGAACATTCCGTTAGCTCGAACATCCCGTTAGCTCGAACATCCCGTTACTCCGAATACTGATTTGCAGGTGTAATTATAAATTTCGATGCTATACTCCATTCATGTTGAAATGATGGATGGGAGGTTGCAGTCAAACTTTTATTCAAAATTATGGAAGGCTCGTTGACTATAGTCAATAATTTCTTTTTCCATTGTGTAGGCTGCTTGATGATTACTCTTTTCAATCATTTCAAGATTATCGAAACTGATTTCCTGATCTCTGTTAAGGCTACATTTACAGAATCTCCGACAGCTGCATCGATCATTTCAAAATGAAGTATAGCAATTACATCAAATAATGATTAGAGGCGTATATATAAGTTCCGTGTAATTTCAAATTTTCGTTTTCACCTTCCTTAAGCTTAAGCTTAGGTTTAGACTCAGGCTTAGGTTAAGGCTTATGTTTTAGTGTCACTTTTAATGTTTTAATGTAGGTTTACATTTTCTTACACGATTGCATCCTTATTCCCCGAATATCCCTTTTCCCCGAATGTCCCGATTCACCGAAAGTCCCTATTCCCCGAAGATCCCGATTCCCCGAATAAGGAATAAAATTCCCGTTTCCCGCAAAAATGCATTAGTCTCTATTCCCTGAACGTTCCGATTCCCCGAATGCTAGGAATGGGACGGATCCACTTCGGATCCGGATTTGGATCTGGAAACTGCAATCGTCGGATTTGTATCCTACACAGCAGATCCACTGGATATCCAGATCGAGTCCGGATCTTTTTATAAAGCATATATATATATATATGTGAATGAATAATCGTGTATATATGTTTAATTTTTCAAAATTAAGTTGTATGAATTCATATTTCTTAGCAAGAGTTATTAATCATTGAAATGAAAGGCAAATTGAAGCAAATGGTTACTAAGCTTTTTCGACCGAAAGACTGAAGAAATTCTGCGCTGAAGAAGTTTTTCCTGTTCCGAATAAATATAAATTTTTAAATCTTCGGTTTGGATTTTCAGTCGGAAGAGTATTCAGTTTTAAATAAGTGAAGAAACAATGTGAAAAAAATCAATGATTCCATGTTCATCGCAATAGGAAAATTCCATTAAGATAAAAAAGCGGAGTTCGTCACCTATTGATTTCAGTAATTGCGATTTCCGAATGGAAATAAATGTCGCTTGACAATAGTCTTCCATCGAGTATAACATTTAACAAAAAGTCTTAGTGATTTATTTTTTGACAATTATTCAAACTTCGACGACATTTACACTAATTTCTATTACGGTGCGAGGTTTTCGTGAGAAAACTTTCGGAGAACTTACAACAAAGTCTCTACGAAAAATTAGAAATTTACAAAATGCAATCTAAAAACAGCCTCCATCTATTGTCGGAGAAACAGGATTTGACAATTTCGGAGAATAGGTACTTTCGTGGAAAAACGAAATCAAAATTTTGATTTAAGACACGATTTCTGAGAGGATTCAACTTACTTACGATAAAATAGAAAAATGCGAAAAAATTCGAAAATTCTCAACTTTTGGGTACTGTAGCTATGCGAATCATATTTTTTATGCAAGGTGAGCATTACATTAATATTTAGCATACGAAACTTGTACTAATGTCTCATTTTTTAAATGTATCAAGTTTTGATTCACTCACAATAGGGGTCGCAATTATCAGAAAATGTAATTACAAGATGGTATTCATACTCCAAGTCCTGCGACCATCTAGCAGTACATGAATTCCCGTAATTTTTTGTCATCAAGTAGAAGACATCGGAAACTATCCATTGTATAGGGAATTTTTTGGTGCTTTAGAGCTTTAGCGGTATATATGGTGATTTTTGTAAAAAAATGATAATTTTTTTCCAAAATTTGATATTTCATGACGTATTTTACATTAGTGAATCCTACAGTAAATTGTGGCCCATTCATTGGCCTAATATTGGGTAAATTTTCAGAACACGATGCCTGATGTATTTAAACTTGAAAAGGTCGAAAGAAGCGTATGTCAAAAATTGAAAAAATTGAAGATTGTCAGCTTTTGTTTTACTGTAGCTATGCGAGTTATTTTCAGACGAAATGAATACCATTTTCGTTCCTAGCGCATCAAGTTACACCAAATATGTGATTTTCAGGTGGGGTTAGTTTTCTACTTATTACAACTCTCTGTATAAGAGGCTGAATTTTCTCAGAAAATTTTTAGGGGAAACGGGACTTTCGGGAAATGAGCACACACCCAATTTTCAGATAGAGCTAGTTTGTAGATGCGGTTAGTAATGCGAATTTGGATATTGGGTAGCAGATCCGCTACCTAGTGCACATCCGCTACCTAGTGCACATCCGCTACCATAGTCAGATCCGCTACTAGACAGCAAAAAATGTGAAAAAGGTTTTGCTATTGTTTTCATAAGGGTTTTCCGAAGACAAAAGAATAAAAGAAAATGGAATACGGTAGGCGTTCTGCGTGGTAAAAAAATATTTTGTTTGCCACTTTTATGGAACCGCAAGAATGGTTAAAAAACGTAATACTACAGAGAGTCTACCTAAAAATAAATCACTAATGAGTAAAGATACGTAATAAAATCATAAAAATGTCCACGCAACCACATTCTAATGCGTGAAAAATTCTTATTTACATGACAAAGTGACTTCACAAGCACCTCGAGTGACAGAACAATCAGCCTTGACGGACGTTTTTCATTGTCTACCTGTACCAATCCGGGTGATGAAAATATCGTTTTCGTTTTGTTTTTTAATTTTTTTCAAATACTTTTTTAATTTTTTTCAAATATTTTATCATTTTGAGTTCAAAATTAAAAAAAAACTATTGTTGAATATACCTCCGAAGTAGACCAAGGACTGATTATTTTAAGCAAACGTGGATCCTTGGCAATTATCCCATTTCTATCGAAAATTATTGGGATAACCCTGCGTTTAGAACAACAAACCACTGCATCTCATCGGGGTTCGTGGCACGCATTTGGCGGAACACAATTTCTTGCATTTACTTCTGAAAATACGGGACAAATTGAAAATTTTGAGTCGCATCGGTTGCAACCGCATATTTCCCAATTTTTAACGAATGAAATTTTTAATTTTCGCGATACATGCGCCATATAATTGGTAAAAAAATTAAATGAGCCTAATAATTTGTAAATGTATACTGTACATTCTTCCATAATGAAATACTGCCTAGGTTATTCAACGCAAAAAGTAAATGTAACGTGTTACTCATCTCAGCAGAAAGCAGGGGATGTGCAAGGTAGCGGATCTGACTATGGTAGCGGATGTGCACTAGGTAGCGGTTGTGCACTAGGTAGCGGATCTGGCTCCGACCCGAATTTGGAGAAGGGCGTTTGACGAAGGCCACTAAGGTCTAAAAGTATCTAATCAGCTGCTCACATTTCTTTCGTGGTCATAGGAACAATTAGCATGAAGCATTCCAAAATATATACAATCAGAGAGGTTCCCTCCTAATGTTCCTCGTTATTACAGAAAAGTCAAGCATTGAATTACAAATAATATCTGATTTTTCTGTTCAGCAGCTATGCTTATTTTATTATTGTTTTGGCGACTGGTTTCGCCACTAACTATTCGACTTTGTATGTCAATAAAATTTATTAACAAAAAATATCACCGAAAAATTGTATTTCACAAAATGAGTAAGCCGAAATCGGTTTTCACTAATTGACGATATACAGATGCAGGAAGGAAGAATGATGTTGAACCGTTTTCAACCGTGTCTTGGGGTTCGACTTCATGTATAGTTTTTTCCTTGCAAAATGTTTATAAAAAATTACGAAATCATCAACAAATTTCTCTTACTGTAGAATTTTTGTCCAAATTTTTTTAGATGATTATAGTTCTAGGTTCCATATGACGCATGATTTCACAAAATACTACAAAAATAGGAAATTCTACTTGCATATCAATTTCGTTATTTGTGAGCATTCCTAGAAAAACTGATTATAGGAATAGACTTTACAAGAGGATTTTTTTACCTACCATAATCAATCAAATTACAATCAACTGATAAATCTAAAACGTTACATCTCTATTTTTGAAATTGAATCAATATTTTTAAACAGTTTTTTTTGGTTTCTTTTCAATGGACAGATATATAGTCTGTTTTTATTGAAAGGCTTTTAAATGATGACAGTGGAAAACAAGTGTATTTCACATTTTCACGATTTTCCGTTAAACAGTATGTCATATAGGACTTGAAATTTATGAGTTTATTGAAATAACCACTGACAATTTTTCGAATGGAAAATCTTACTGTATGTGCTCTATGTAAGCGGTTTTGACGAAAATACTGATTTGTGTAAGTTTTCAATTTGGAAGCATTTCATGAAAAACAGACCATAGTATGAAACAGCTAGATCTATCAAAAAAATTTTTACTTCCACGATGAAGAAGAAACGTGAAAATTCGAGACCAGGGTAATCAGCATGTGCATATGTTGATCGCTTTTAATTTATTATTATCGAACATTTTCGACCTATAAAGTCGAGCCACAAGCTTTTGGGCGTGCCTTTCACAATGCCTAAACATGCTCGGATCACTGATTTTAATTTATCAACAATTTTCCCTATGATGCAAACTACTTATAGTGTCAGATGGATTTTTCCGGCCATTGTTTTTTCATCGACGAATTGAGATATGACAAAAAGTGATCAAATTGACAGTTTTTATAACTAGAACGTCAGAAAAACCAGTTTTTTAATTATTTCAACAAGTGTGGATAAAAAACTTTGAAAATATAATAAATATGTATTACGAAGGAAAAATCTTATAGTCTATTTTTCTTGACGTTTTGTAAAAAGTGAAACCGAAAAGCAAGTACATTCCATATTCCTGTAATTCTGTGCCAGCACTTATGTTTCGTGATCTTGAAGACAGTACTTCTTTTTTGTCTGATTTTAGTTCAAACGCACGTCGTGTAAACTTCGTATTTCGAAATATTATGCAAAATATTTCGAGACTGAGCTTAAGCGGGCAAAAATGACATAATTTTATGCATTTTCACTGACCACGATTTCTTCATCACTGCTGTTGGTGAACACATCGGATATGTTGCTGTTGCTGGACGAGGCCAAAGGGTGTCGATTTTCGCTGTTGTTGTTGACCTGCTTTTCAACTGTATGTTGCGAAAATATGAAAGAGGCGTTTTTACCTGAAACAATATATGTAAGTTATAAGTGACTTTTTAGGCTGAACTTTTTGAAAAAGGGTATAAACGGTTCAACGAAAAAACTATAGCCTGTTTTTTGTAAAATGTTCAGGTTAATCATGTTACACTGTTCGTTTTCCGTAGCTGTTGGTTTTATTTGTACTCAATTTTGTATAAAAGCAGTCATCAGGAAGTTAGAATGACAGAGATACTCTTATGCTTGAATCAAAAAATGACCAAAAAGAGCACTGTTGGCAAAATCGTTTATACAAAACTTTTACTATAGAGTTAATGCTTACAGTCTGTTTTTCCCGAAATGCTTCTAAATAATAAGAGTGGAGATCAAGTACTATTGCATATTTATAAGATTTTCTGCTGAACTGCATGTCACAAATTACAGAAAATTTGCGCAATTTTTAAGTGAAAAATCTCACTTCAAAGGCTTTAAATAGCACTTTTGACGATAGTACTGATTTTTGTCACTTTTGCATTTGGAGCAGTTTATAAAAAGCAGACTGTAGTTGAGTATGTTCATAAATTTTTCCGTAGTCTCTTATCTTAATTTTATTCTTTGATTAAAAATCTTAAAAATATGAAATATGAGTTGCTCTCCACTGCTCTTACTTATAAACATTCAAAGAAAAATAAACTATAATGTGAACAGCACTATTCTACTGACTCAGATCACTCGATTGAACATTTCTATGATAACATTTTTGTTTGGTGAGATCAGATATAGGCATGTACCATTATGCAAACAAAATCCATTGAGGAGAACTACTGATGTAACACTACACCGCCCAAAATCGCTACCTAACAGTAACCAGAACAAGTACAAAGTTCTGTTTTTGGCGTTCGAGCAAACAGTTGAATGTATCACTGTCTGATTGGTGTACCAAAACCGGTCATTTTTGCCATTTTTCGTGCATTGAAAAATTTAAGCGTGACACTACTATAAATTCTGAATGAAAATTCAGAATGAGTTCATTACCTATGATTTTAACCCGTTTTGAACAAGGTTTGGATCATCCGGCAGCATTTAATCAAGGAAGTATTGAAAACTCAGAAGAGGTCAAATGTTTCTGGTAATAGTGCTTTTGCTCATGATTATCCAAATTAATAATTAGAGTTCAGAAATCAGATGTACATTAGTCCATTCATTTTATATTTATTGAAGCATTCTTAGACTACTTTTATCGAAATGCTTCTAAATAATAAAAATGGAAGAAAATACTATTTCGTATTTTTACGATTTTCTGCACATAAAACAGGGATTTTTTCAGTATCATCAACAAACGTTTATCATTTTTTTTAAATCTACAGCTAGAAAAACCTTTCTGTAAACTATTTTGACGACAGGATTGATTTTTCTCATTTTTCAATTAAAAGCATTTTAGAAAAAACGGAGTAAAAGGTTAGGTTGCCGAAGCTGAATGCTGATGAATACTCAATTTATTTTTAAACGAAGTAAAAATTGACATGAAAAACATGTGGTTTATTATGAGTGGAGATAGTGGAGATGGTATACTATAGATATAAAATTCTAAGACAATGGTAGATAATCTACAAACTTTCTAGGCGGGCCGTTTTTTGGACCACCCTGTTTATTGAAATTTCCATCGGAGAACGTTTCATAATTTTCCCGAATGTCATTTTAGCCTCATTCAATATATAAATTCACGAAAAATCAGGCACGATCGAAATCATGCGATTACTGCAGTCAGAAAATATCAAGGAGTAAGTAATACTAAAAAAATTTGTTTGGTCTCACTTATAGGGCTATTTAGAGATTCGTTGATTTCTTGCACGGCCGTCGGATTCGACCTTTCGCCCATAAATTCTTCCCAAATGGTTCTCAAAAAGGGTACCATTTCGGCGTACGTCAACACCTCTTCCAAATTCTCTTCGCAGCAATTCTTTATTTTGGCCACTCGATCTCTTTGCTTGTCCCTCACGGCTTTGTAGACTTTCCATTGGCCAGTTACTTGGGCAAAAGCATCCAACCACAATTCCAAATCACGGACGTCGAAAACAGCGAACCATTTCAAGCAAGTTTTTTTCGTTTCGTTGCTATCGCTCATTGGTACGCAGAAAAAATACGAATTCGGGTGTATGGAATCGTGAATTTGCTTTTCGGTGGGACTCGGTATGGCAATTTTCTCCAAATGATTCAACAGATTGACCGATCCTTTGATCTGGGAAAAACGGAAAAGCTGATTTGGATCAGAAATCAGAATCAGCCAATTGCACAGAATACTTTTAGTCGCATATACGCCAATTATTTTTTGTGTTTTATTCGTGCTTGTTTTTTCTGCCAAAAATATGGTCGCTTCCTTTCGTAAGGGCTGCATTCACGTTTCATTGTGCTAACCTACGGCATGACTTGTATTAATTGGGACCGGAAAAACACGATCTATTGTCTTCCTATACGGCTAAACATCAAACTACTTGTTTTTTTAGTGTAGTCATGGATAGAAAACACATGGACTTAAAAAACGATTTCTGAGAGATTCGACTTTTTGTTCCACTAACCCATGATAAGTTGAAATTAAAAATATTCCAAAAAGAGATGTTTTGAATAGTTTTTCACGCTGAGTACGGAAGCATTCATATTGCATACAAGAACAACCGGCGCCGCGCGGCGCCGCGCGGTGAAGTATGACAGGGCCTTTACATCTTTATGCCATCTTAAAGTATTAAAAAGGAAGTCGAAATAAACCGCAAAAGTTATTTGGAGCTTTTTTTGGGCATTTTTCAATAGGATGCCACAGGATTTATTTCTTCATTTCTGAAGCCACTAATGTCCAACATATTGTGATAAAATTCAAGACAGATGGGACACATGGAATAATGGGAATTTTATGAATAGATTTATAGCATTCTTGGGGTAACGGGACATTTGGTGTAACGGGACACTTGGAGTAGAGGGACACAACGTAAAATTCCCATTACTCCATGTGTCCCATTACCCCAAGTGTCCCGTTGCTCCAAGAATACTAAATATTTAAAATGATTGAGATGATCATTTTGTAGCTAAGAATTTTTAAAGTATATTAATATGCAAATTTGATTCTATGATGTAATAGCTCGTCTGAATAATTTTCCTCATCTATAAGTCGCGACTTATACTTGAAAAATAGGGTCTAAAACTGCGACTTATACTCGAGGGCGACTTATACTCGAGGGCGACTTATATCCGAGGGCGACTTACATATGAAACACCACTTTAATCAGATCAACTTTATTCAAATCAATAACAAAAAACAAAGTATCGTTTCACATTTCGTATTCATTTCCAATTTATATTTAGCACTATAAGATTTACGCTTAATCATTTCAGTAGTTAAATCTACAACTACAACAAAACAATGTACAAAATTAACACGTTTCACTTAAGAATTTAGATTTGGTTGGTGGAATTTTCTACGATGAACTATCAGTATTTTGAAGCGACTTGTAGACGAGGGCAACTTATAGGTGAATCCTACTTATTTCAGATGCGTCTTATACCCGAGGGCGACTTATACTCGAGGCCAACTTATAGATAAGAATCAACGGTCATCAAATTACTGGCCCGAATATATTTTTGGTTCTCAATTTTCATCATCGCACAACGATTTCTCTAAAGACAGACTAATGTAAAGGTCATGCAAGGTACGAAAAGGCACGTTTCGGTGCAGCGATTTCAGTTTCCTAACCTCAGTGCCGCCTTTTGGGCGCCAGCCAGAGTCATTTCAGCGCCAGCTATTTCAGGGCTGTTCCAGCGGCCAACTGTTTTTGTTTTCGTTTCAGTTTTTACAGTTTTCTTCATTTTCTTTATTTCTCATCTTTTTCTTTTTCAACTATTATTTTTCTTTGTTTTTATTTTTTTTGTTTTCTGTGTCTTTGTTCATGTTTTGGTTTATGTTCATGCTTTTTTCTCTTTGATTAATACTTTTCTTTGTATTTATTTTTCTTTAGTTTGTGTTTGTTTAATTTGTGATGTCAAAGTCTTGAAGTTCCTACGTGAAATTTTAGAAGATTCATATAGCATTGCTGGAGTAACGGGACACCATGTTTTGCAAAAAATTTGCCTTACATGGGGTAAGGGGATTTATAGCATTACTTGGAGCAACGGGACACTTGGAATAACAGGACACTTGAGGTAATGGGGCACTTGAGGTAACGGGACACTTAGAGTGACAGAACACAATCGTTTTTTGGACCACCCTACACATGAAACTTTTCAGGTGGCTATACTTTGTACATAAAAATCCTTGGACTTTTATAAAAGATAGACACCAACCAAGTCTAGAATTCCTCCGACAAATACCAAGACAATGCTAGGATTTCTACGATAATCGTAGGATTTCTAGTAGGAATCCAAGGATTATCGTAGGAATCGTAGGATTGTCACAGGAATCCAACGATTTTACTTCTGAAACAGGCTTAATATTTTCCTGTCAGAATCTCTGACTTTTCAAAATGTTTCGCTCTGAAATGGTATTTCGCTTAGTCTAACCTGGTATGCGTCCTTTCTCTTCCACACCAAATGACCATGGTTCTCCAACGTGAGCCACGATTCTTTCCAGCGTTTGGACGATTTCCAACGATATACCCGACCACTGTGGACGGTCAGAGCAGGCGACATCGTCTTGGTTTATCGACCAATGCAAAATTTATATTACCATCAAATCACAATGATTCGCAAGATTTAGGCTTCAGAATTACAGAAATCAAAGGCCTAAATAGTAGTCAAGTTATGTTTATAAACATGATTATAGCAAAAAATGAAGGGCTCAAGCGAATTGTTGACGCCAAGTTTTTTGACCAAAACTCATGCCGATTAAAATCTATGATAAGTATACTGAGATAGGCCGACGAACTTTTTTCTAAATAATTACGTTCACTTTTTGTGCCGCATTTGGCAGGAAAAAAAGTTTTATACCATTTGAAAAAACTAGTTCATCCGTAAATAATTTAGGCCCGAAAAACTTGCCGATCCTTTCGGCGTGTGAGATTTTCTGCATCCACGAAAGACCATCCTGAAGGTGATCCGGAAAGATTTTCTGGAATGAACGTTTTGGATTAATTAAATGTTGTTTAAATGTACAGTGTATGACGTCTGCATGCACCATTCAGGTATCACTATCAAGACAACTTCAGTCTACGCTAATCCCAAGGATGCTAAAGAGCGGAATTATGAGACATTGCAGAACCTTGCCTCGGCGAGGACTCAAGTGATCAAGGGCCGCGCTACCATTCCCGATTTCGCTAAAATTTTTATATGAAGGACTCCACATGTCCCAACCGAATATTCCCAAAATATTAGCTTCTGAGGTGCAAATCGAGCTAGGGTCACCTGATTGACCCCATACCCAGACATCTTACATTACGCATGTGAGATTTGCTTGATTTCAGATCGTTATAATATCTAATATCTAATTCCAAAAAATCTATAAATTCATTTTGTTATAGTCTGTGTTTTTCTTAAAATACTTCCAAATTGTAAGAGCAGAAAGCAAGTAGTATTTCAGATTTTTAAGATTTTCAGATAAACTGTATGCTACATAGAGGGCTGAATACCTGTGAGCATACTCAACTAACCTTTAACTATTTTTTGAGTAAAAAATGTTATAGTCAAAAATGCGTGTAAACGATTCCATCGACAGTACTAATTTTTGTCAATTTTCACTGTAAAAGCATTTAATAAAAGACAGTTTGTAACATTGTTTTTCCAATGAAATCAATTACACATTCAACATCCTGCACCCTAGAAGTTTAAAGTGTTTTAAAAGCGACAAAATATGTGTGCACTCTGAAGAAAAATGTAAACTTTGCCTAGCCATAGCACGCGAAGAAATAAAGTTGTGAGCCCGTAACTTTACTCACATGATCTATAGAGGATTTTAATTAAACTCAATCAGTTTCGACTTGTTAGCTTCGATGATTAGTTTGCAACTAGTGACCAGAGTTACAATTTTGTGTAAACTAGCAGAACGTCTGCTTGAACCGAGCTTGCAAAAAAGAGTCACCAGATATTTTTTGAAAGTGGTTTCATTAGAAAGATCGTAGTTTAGACCCATAAGAAATCTAGAGTTGATATACTAAAGCGCAGGTATGAGGTCAGAGAAAAAGCAAAACAATTTTTTTAAATTTTCTCTGAATATAAGATTTTTTACTCGTTCAGTGAGCCTTTTTTACTCGTACAGTCAGCAATACAGGCGTTTGAGCAGTAGTTTCCTGGAATTGAAGTGATCGGTTGTTTTTTCCACTTGAAACAAAATGTGTGGTTTCGAGTTCAAAACGAAGGCTTGCTGCCAAGTTTAAGTGGCTGAAAATAATTAATTTCGACCAAAAATGTGTGAAAAATGTCAACACTGGCAATTTACAAACTCATGTTTTTTAAAGTTTGTAATGATTGTGTCCCAATCCCCAGTAACCATGCCAAATTTTAATCTGATGGCGGGAATACCCTGGAGAATTTACACAGTTTTAATGTGTAACACGGATATCAGCAGAATAGCGAGTCGTTTATGTTCTTCGATCTGCATTTGTTTTTTTGTTCTTTGTTTAATTTTTTTTCTTGTATTTTTCTTTTTCGTCTTTCTTCTTTCTTGTTTAGTTTCTTATTCTATATTGTTTTTGACTCTTTTTTCACTCATTTTTATTTTCCTCTTTTTTCCTTTATATTTTCCTTCTGTTCAGTCTTTTTATTTCTTTTTTGCTTTTGATACACTGCAAAGTTGTCATTAATAAGATAGTAAAGAATCACACATAAAATAATTGTGATACTCTTAATTGCTCTCCACAGATCCCGATAAAAAGTTACACGAAATAAAGCTGGAAAAGGAAAATATGTATGAAACCAGAAAGTAAAAGAAAAGAGACAATGTTAAAAAAGAATAAAAAGGAAAACAGAGGAGACAGTGAGAAGTGAAAAATCATCTTTTCATCTCCTTTATGCTTCACATGAAATACGCTTATCTGATGGGGAAAATGTCTGAAAATTACATACATAACATGGCATGAACTTGCTTTTAAATCTAAAACCTAGATAGGATATAAGTACCACGGGCCTATTACTGGGGGCGAATTGCGTTGGAGGTGAATTGTCAGGGGTGAACTGTAGTGGGGGCGAATTGTGGGGGACGAATTGCTGGGGGCGAATTACTGGGTGCGAATTGTCCTAGAACCATGAGATCCTATCCCTCGCAATGAACAGCTTGGTCATGCATTATAATACTCGCAATGAACAGCTGCTACTATGATGGTCATGCATTATAATACACGTAATTAGGGAGAACTGCTATTGGCCCCTTCAAGCTTTTTGGCCCCTCAGCTTTTTTAAACAGGTTGCAGAAATATTTTTGAGACATTTTGCATTTTTTGGGGATACTTTGCTTTGTGATCAAAACAAATTTTGTCGATATCGATAAAATGTGGTCTGATCTGTGATTAACCTAACTTTTTTCTTTAATGCAAAGGCTTCCAAACAACAAATGTTCAATTCTTTTCTAATAAAAAAGACTGTTGCACTTCAAGGAAACTAGACGGCCAATGACAAAATTAGTACCGTTTGACACAGATTGGTCATCTATTTATATAGAAATGCTGAATTTATTACACATTAGTAATGTGGTAATAGTGTTAGTCAATTATTTTTATGGAATATTTATCTGAAAACTGAAAAGCAAAAGAAATAAGACTAGCACTTGAGAGCGTCATTGAAACTATAAAATTTGTGAAAATTTAGTTTTTTCACATATGTCAAGGCGAGTTGCCATTACAATTATACATGTAACGGAGCCCCAAGGTCTGGGGGGCGAGAAGTTGAGTGACATTCTGGGGCGGAGGTCACCGATTCCCTGAAGGGGGAGTACCTGAGAAACAAATTCAATTTTTTTCACCAAAAAAATACGAATAATGGTTCAGAAAATAATAATTATTGTATAAAAAACTTTAAAAATGTAATCATGGCCCGAAACCCCGACGAAATTGACATTTTTGACTATTTTTTGTACAAAAATTGGCATTTTTCAGGATTTTTCCGACGAGAAGAATAGGGCTCCCTATGACTATCATATGGCTAGACATAGGATTGGCAAATCCTGTTGAGTGTCACCCAATGGCTAGCCATATGGCCGAAGATTTCTGGGAGGGGTTTATATCATACCTGCAAGAGGTTCGACCAGTTGAGGGGGAGGGTAAACCCAAAATTTTGGGGTGGGTGTCCCAACATTTCCAAAATTTTAAGGAGGGGGGTCGAAAAATCCCAAAAAAGTCGACAAAATTTCGAAAATTTTCCCAAAAAAGGTTTAAAAAAGCCACTTTTTTCCTATTTTCCGAGTTTGGGGTGGGGGTGGGTATAGGGTTGACCAAGTTGGGGGTGGGGGTCCCCCCCAACCTCCCTCCAATTACAGGTATGGTTCCTATGGCGCTTCCCCCAATTACATGCATGTTGCCATAATGTCATATACGCATCAACATTGGTTTTATAATTAGTGTAGAAAATTGGGAAATGAACTCATTTGGACGTCATTTTACAAGTTATAACGTACATCATTACCATGCCAACGGCAACAACTTGATAAAGATTTTTCGGATCTTATACCCGAGCTTTAGTAGATCAATTCTAGGTTTCTTAAAAGTTTAGAAAAAAATTCAGCGTGATCTGAGATGATCGCGCAGTGCGATTTTCAAAAATTTGATCACTTGACATGGAACGACCCTAGAATGAGTGTATCAACAAATAGCATAATTATGTCAAAATCAGTTGATGTAAAAGATTCGATACGTTTTTTACGCACTTTAGGCGGAGACGAATTCGAAGTATGAGCAAACTAGCATTGTTATAATTTTCCAACTTTTTGAAATTTTTCCTCAGAAGAGTTTTCCAAAAGTCTGGTCAAAGTGTAAAGCTATCGTTATATCGCGAATTTTTCATCTATTACATTTCTGTGAAGATTTTCGCAGAAATTTGCTGGATTTTTCAAAGTCTGTCGAAAACGAAGTTCCAGAAAGCAAAAATGAAGTAATTCCAAATAAAAATGACGTTGACTATGCAAGCCTCGAACAGCATGCCATTTTAGAGGCAGTATGAAGAATTGGCAATTTTACAGCAACAATTGACTTATCACAGTGAGCGCATCAGGTCAGCCGCGTTTTGAAAAATTGAGAAGTTTTAGACTAATCATAATGAAAGTCTTCAAATGAGAAATTGGTCATAATCGGTGAGACTAACGAACTAGTTTCTCCAAAGGAGCGCCTCGGCGTTTCAAAAATCCTTCCAGTCCTTACACCGAAATGCGATTTATACAGACCAAGTGGTAGAGTCACGTTTACCGATCAACTATGTAAGATAAATAGACGAAAAATTGGCGGAGAAAAAGTACGACTCGAAAGATCAGTGCAAAAATTTGGCTTGAGCCGCTCGTAACGGGCCAAAACTGGCTTTTTCGCCAAAGTTTGCCAAATATTGGCGTCCTATGGCATATACACGCACAGTTAGGGGGAATAATGGTAATTTTTTTGAACCAGTAATAATCGTTTGTCACTGCAACGGCTTAAAAAGGTTCACATGAAGCATGTCGAAGTGTGGTATCGAACCTTGTGACGAAGGAACTTTGGAAACAAAAAATAAAAGTAAACGAAAAACGCACTTCATTAGTTCGTTCAACCTGCAATATCTGAAAAAGTCCATAAATTTCGTATAATGGTGATTTTCTGTAAGTGACACATTCGACTATTATTACTGTTACTACTACTATTACTACTACTACTACTACTACTACTACTACTACTACTGCTACTACTACTACTACTACTACTACTACTACTACTACTACTACTACTACAACTACTAACACTACTACTACTGTTACAATTAAACATGTTTCGCTTGTATTTTGCTTGTATGCCATTTTCCTTTTTTAAACGTGAGTTTTTGGCCTTCTTACATGAGAAAAGCGGTTTTTGATGATAATTCTTTAGGAGAGGCAATATTTCATTAATCATGCTGCGTGCACGCGAAGTGTGCGTCGCCTAAGATAGAAGGGTTTTAAAACAGGTAAATTATTACACGTGATTCCTCGGTATTAATGAACAGTTTGGCATGTTTTCTTTTATAAAAGGCTTCAAATAAAAAAATAACAAACATTACCACTATTGTCGAGACGACATGGTTTACACAAAAAAAATTTTCAAAAAATTGTTGGAGGCTGGTTGAGTATACTTACAAATTTCCAGTTCTATGTGACATACGTTCAGCAGGAAATTACATAAATATAAAATAGTATTTGCTTTCCACAATGATTATTAACGGGCATTTCGTGAAAAAACAGACTGTAGAGACGATTAACCATTCCCGTTCACAGTTTCCAGCTTACAAATTTGTATGAAATAGTAGTGAAGTTCAAATTTTGGGAAAGCTTTGAGCAAGAGTCTATAGAAATATTCGCGTAACTCCAAAATCTTTTTGTATTGGTGCCCTAATACAGCTATAAAAACATTGACATTTTTTAATACTAATCACGAGGGGATGTGCAGTAACCTATAGTCTATTTTTCTTGAAATGCTTCTAAATAATGAAAGTGGAAAGCAAGTAGTATTTCAAATTTTCACGATTTTCTGATAAACAAAATATCGTATACAGCTGGAAATTTGGAATATTTGGAAGCATTTTATAAAAAACAGACTATGTAATATTTCTAAATATTATCATGCCTTGTGGGAAACTGCTCTCACCGCTGCAGTATTTTATGTGTTCAACCTCGTCACAACAGTGTACGATATGTTTTTTCACCTCATTTGTTTCCATTTACCTGAAATGTTAGGCTAGGTACGATTTTTTATCAGTAAGCTTAGTAGAACTAAAAACGGAGGTAAAAAATAATATTCACCTTGTTTTGACACGTATGTGTGATATTAATTTCCCCGTCGAATTTCAGAAAAGATGAAAACTGAGAGTTCGACGACGAAAAGCGCATTGCGCTCGGTAACACTCCAAAAGATGTGATCCTGCATATGAAGCTAATTAAGAATTAGGAATGCGAATGCTAGACTGTGCGTATGTACTTTTTCCTCGTGCGTCTACTCTTATAAGCAAATGAAATTTTTTCCTCTTCCCTTTTTTGGCGTTGATATTTAGCACATTTCAAAATGCAATTTTAGAGGAAGTATGTCATTTTCCATTTTTCCTATCGCTTGTTTCGTTCACGATAAATCAGGTCATCGTGTTCCAACTTTCGGACCTTTTTTGAAAAACATTTTTTGCTTCCTAGGTGCGCGAGATTTGTTTGAAACTATTGTAATATGAAAATCATAGGCCAGGTTACTAAAGTATAGTCTGTTTTTTATAAAATGCTTCCAAATAGAAAAGTGACACAAATCAGCATTGTCGTCAAAATCTTTTACATAAAGTTCTTACTGTAAAATTTTTCACTCGAAAAATTGGTAAAGGTTAGGTCAGTATGCTCACAAATTTCCAGTTCTTCATGATATATTGTTTATCAGAAAATCGCAAAAATCTGAAATACTACTTGCTTTCCACTTTCATTATTTGGAAGCATTTCAAGAAAAACAGACCATAGATACCTATGAAAAATTAGAGCATCGGCAAAAGGTGTCATGTGAAATCTCCAAGTATTTGAAATCGTACGGTTTACGTGCATTTGATGTCCCACAGCAACCTGAGCAATGTTTCGTTGATCCTTTTTGCCCATAGATCGAGAGAATGTTAGTTTTTCTTCTTTTATGAATTTATCATAATCTCACGTTCAAGTTTCTGTCATACGAATGAAGCCCAATGAATGTATGCTGCGTAGGTTTGGCACTGCACGAGAAATTGTGAGTAATCATTTTTATCAAATGATTTAATTTTTACAATTTTACACTCGCATATATCCATATTTTAGTAAATAAATGTTTATTGAATTCGATGTCAGTCATATCACGTTATGTTACCTAAATTTGGCCACCAACGATATAAAACCCAATGGGAACTGAATTGGAACAAAAATCATCACCTTTTTCATCCGTTCCTAATTTCAAGGAAACCACAATAAAACCAGTTAATATTATCTTAGTTCTTACTGTAGGTGCTTAGGCTATTGAGACTATTTGAGCTGATTGATAACTTATGAAACTATGTGATTTTGATGAGGTAAGCAACAATAATGGGCGTCATTAAAAGTATTACTGATAAAAACGATAGTCATCTAAAAATAATAAATTGCAGAAAGATTAAAAGTTAAAATCTTCTGTAGAAAAGACGACACAAGAAAGTATCTTTGGAATAAGTCAGGAACACCCAAATGGAGTGTGCTTACGCCCATACGGAACCAACCTCTGAGAAAGTTTGTACGATCAGTTTTTAATATTTACAGCCGTGCCCGTTTATCCGTCTAAAATCATTCAATCTCTAATTCTAATGTATCATTTTCGTTAGTATTGTAAGTTTCTACTGGTTTATTGTGTACTTTTGTCACTTTATTGTTCTGTAATAAATTAGGGTTAGAGCTCTAGTTTGCTCACTTCCCACAAAGAATCTGTGTCGTTTGGGGTATGGTGCACGAGCGCTACCTAGTGCAAGAGAGTACACCAGCGCTACCTAGTGCACGAGCGCTACCATAGTCAGAAGCGCTACCCAAAATATCCTATATATACGTTGTGTGTTGAAGCAGAATTTTCGCACTCGTTTTGCCTCTGCATTCATCACGAAAATAGGGACGATTATGAATCAATTTTTTTTCATATTATATCTTACAAGTTATCATCATGAAAAACAAAACGCCATTTTTTAACAACTAAATGACGCATATAACGCAAAAAATGATGAATTTTGTGCATCAAAAAATTTAAAACATCAACCTGTGAAGCATTGACATCAAATTATTAATCTGCCAAAGATCACCCGCAATTTGAATAAAATTCAAGCGCGCATTGTGAATACGGTTATATAAATTGACATGATCGCATTGAACCATCGATTTTTTAAATTTAATACTTATGGCAGTTTTCCGTGTCCATTGTGTACGATGCGAGTAAAGGAATGCTGTCTGGTCTAGTATCTTGTTTTTTTCTGATTCCTAAACTTCTGTCTATGATTTTCTCCATAAAACATTGTTTTATACTGGAATACCATGTCGACAATAACAAGAAGTGTACCGCATTTTGTTATTGTAACAGGGTGGTCGCATCGATGACCATTTCTGTGGATTTTATTTTTTTGTAGGATTTTCGGATTTTGTTGTTGAACAGGACCATTTTGTTGTCCAACCGTCATTGTTTTATAAACACGATGCATGATAAAACCACTTTCAACACAAAGTGTACGCGGCGTTTTTTTTCTAATTTGGTAGCGCTTGTGACTACCGTAGCGCTCGTGCACTAGGTAGCGCTTCTGCATCCCAATCGTCGTTTGGCCGTGACACTAATGCGCGATGGGTAGCAGATTTCCTACCTAGTGCTCATCCGCTACCTAGTGTACGACCGCTACCTAGTGCACATCGGCTACCAAACAGCGAAAATTCGAAAAGGGTTTTGTCTTTCAAAAGGGGTTCCGAGGACAAAAGATTAAAAAATGAAAACATGAATGACGGTAGGTATTCTATGCAGTGAAAATATTATTTCCCCAGGGGTCGGTGCCAGATCCGCTACCTAGTGCACATCCGCTACCTAGTGCACAACCGCTACCTAGTGCACATCCGCTACCATAGTCAGATCCGCTACCTATTGCACATCCGCTACTTTCTGCTGAGGTATATAAGTAACACGGAATAACCTAGGCGATTTCATTATGGAAGAATGTACAGTATACATTTACAAATTATTAGGCTCATTTAATTTTTTTTACTAATTAGATGGCGCATGTATCGTGAAAATTAAAAATTTCATTCGTTAAAAATTGGCAAATATGCTGTTGCAAACGATGCGACTCAAAATTTTTAATTTGTCCCGTATTTTCAGAAGTAAATGCAAGAAATTGTGTTCCGCCAAATGCGTGCCACGAACCCCGATGAGATGCAGTGGTTTGTTGTTCTAAACCCAGGGTTATCCCAATAATTTTCGATAGAAATGGGATAATTGCCATGGATCCACGTTTGCTGAAAATAATCAGTCCTTGGTCTTATACTCGGGAGGTATATTCAACAATAGTTTTTTTTAATTTTGAACTTAAAATAATAAAATATTTGAAAATAGTTTAAAAAAGTATTTGAAAAAATTAAAAAACAAAACGAAAACGACATTTTCATCACCCGGATTGGTACAGGTAGACAATGAAAAACGTCCGTCAAGGCTGATTGTTCTGTCACTCGAGGTGCTTGTGAAGTCACTTTGTCATGTAAATAAGAATTTTTCACGCATTAGAATGTGGTTGCGTGGACATTTTTATGATTTTATTACGTATCTTTACTCATTAGTGATTTATTTTTAGGTAGACTCTCTGTAGTATTACATTTTTTAACCATTCTTGCGGTTCCATAAAAGTGGCAAACAATATATTTTTTACCACGCAGAAGGCCTACCGTATTCCATTTTCTTTTATTCTTTTGTCTTCGGAAAACCCTTATGAAAACAATAGCAAAACCTTTTTCACATTTTTTGCGGTCTAGTAGCGGATCAGGACTATGGTAGCGGATGTGCACTAGGTAGCGGTCGTGCACTAGGTAGCGGATGTGCACCAGGTAGCGGATGTGCAGTAGGTAGCGGATCTGCTACCCAATCTTTCCCCAGCCGCTTTAATATGGAACAGAGCACAAAAATAGTTGAAAGCACGTAATACTACTCCACAGAAAGACTAGTCACTAATGAGTAAAGACGCGTGATAAAACCATCAAAATGACCACACAAATCCATTCTAACGAGTAAAAAATGTAATCAACCTGTCAAAGTCCCGGGAGCAGCTCGAGTTACTGAAAAATTAGTCTAAATAGACGTTTCTCATTTTTAACATGTACAGTTATGGATTTTGATGATGTAAATATTGTTTTGAGTTCAAAATCTAAAAAACCATTGAGCCGCATACCGTGACCGATCGAATTTCAGTAGACATAACGTGCAACCAATCATATTTAACGTGAGTTTTCCATAGCGCAGTCTGATAGGTCAGGGCCGCCGTGGCCGTGGCCGTGCTGTGAAGTATAAACGCGGCTTTACTCATTATGCGTCTCAAGTAAACCGAGGACAAATTTATGAATTTCGAATGAAAACTTTGAAAATTCTTCGTAATGGCGGAACTAGTGTACTGAATTTGGGTCAAATGCAAAAGATTAACAGAAAATGGCGTCAGCAATTGAAAGCGAATGCGCCAAATTATGGTAACTGATGTTCGAATAATCAAATATCCCGACATTGACCATCAGAGTCCTTGCACAGGTAATACTGTAGGTTCCTAATAGTTGGTCCCCAAAAACAAATATATTAGTACAAAAACATTGTCCTTTCAAAACAACACAACTTTTCAAACTTTCAATTATTTTCTATTTTGAATTTCAATTTCAGTCAATTCAATTAATTTTTCAAAACGAAACAATGCCTGGAAATTGAAATTGCTTTTACGAAAAAAGAAGACGGAAAATGGAAAACTGAAAATGAACCAACTTACTAATTCAAAAGTTCTCTTTTCTACAATGAGTAATCATCATTGCAATAATAGTCATGCTAAATTGATCGATCAGACGAGAAGACTTCTTGCATCAATTAATTACATTCTAATTCTTTTATCATTTCTACGTTGAAGTCAAGTTTAAAAAAATAACTATCTTATAGTTCGGCATCATTCCTAAAGTCTAGCAGATTCGTCCTATTCTAGAAAATTCGTTCACGTTTAATATATCGATAATACAAAAAATTCATTTTTAATAATTGAAGGTAAAAAATAAAACAAAAAATTTCGGACTTGAACCTGCTCGATAGGAAGATTAACTTTTGTGCGTGGCTGAAACCGATGTCAGGGTCAGGATTAAATGAAAAATGTTAGTGAAACCCAACATCTCGAGCTGGGACTTAAGCCCAAGTTCGAAAGGATTTGACGTCGCGATAATGTCGAGCTCGGCATGATCTCGACGTTAGCGAAACTGCTGAACCAAGGTTTTGTTTTCTGTTGTCGAGATAATCTCGAGCTCGGGCTTAAACCACTTTAGTGAAATCGGCCCCTGGGCAATAGGGCTGCTTTGCACAAAAATTGACTTTAGTCGTTGTCGTTCAGCCATTTCACATCATTTTACAAAGTGTCACTATGGACAAAATCATTTAAAGTTTCACTCAACCCTGTATTTCCCGCAGGACAGAAGATTGGCAGAGCATGACAGTAAACTTCGTTCTAACTATGAGCCATCAATGATTGTCCTGATGGATTAACCATGCTCAGCTATATGTTCAGAATGTCTTAGTGCGACATTTTGCGCTGAAATCATAAGTTGCAAATGGTGTGGAATTTTTTTTTGGATAAGTTGTATGCCGCCAACAATCTAAAAAAATCTGGAATAAAAAAAGATCTATCAGTTTTTCATATATTATAATGTGACTGTCGAGCTTTTCACGATATGATCGATAGAAGATATTTAAAATATAAACTAATGACAGGAATATTAAATTGGTGTTATTCTAAGAAACATTTCTTCTAAACGAGCCATTCGACCAGATGAACATAAACTTCATCCGCCCCTTTAATGTGGGTTGGATCTATAACATCGATCACGTACGGGGAACCCACTAAATGCTTATTTTCTAAACGAATTTATGCTTTAAAAATTTATTCCGGAAATTGGCATCAATGTTTTCGAAAAATAATTAATTCTTTGTCAGCTTGATAGTCAACAAAATCTTTAAAACTGAACAGTGTCTGAAATCATTTTGACCATATTCAGATTGTTCTCATACAAAGCATATATAAATATTAGATGTGGTGTGAATATGAGGTTTGATTTTATATACTACCCAAAGCCGAGTTGTTGTGTCAAACATAGAAATTTATCAATTGCAAAAATTTCATTTGCTCGAAATTTTATTGCATGTTGCAGTGGAACTAAAAGTCCAAAATACAACTGGACCTACCGATTGAAGGCCACATTAAAATACTATCGCTTTAAAAAAATATCATGAGAAATTGTAGAAAATTGTTCAAGACATAAATGATAATTTGAAGCAAAAACGTGTGATAAATGACAAGTAAAACTGGGGTTTGATTGATATGCTAAAATTAGAGGGTTTTTATCCTGCAAATATGAATTTCCTCTTGCAGTTAGGCACATGGATGGTACATGCTGTGGTCGAATAGGCTTTGATTTTATATGACCAATCCCGAGTTGTAATGTTCAAAGTGAAAATTTTTCAAGGGTAAAAATACTGTCGTTTAAAAAAAATTTCAAGAAACATGGTTGAAATTTGACTGAAACACGAATGATAATTTGAAGCAAAAACGCGCTATAGACACGTAACATTGGGGTTTAATTTACATATCATAGGTGGCGCGATAGCGTCAACCTATAATATACTTGGCCCCCAAATTTCATGTCCCCCCCCCTCTAGAGCCAAAACGGTAAGAGCTAGAACCTTCGGATTTTTTCACAATTTCGGGCATAGAGGCAAACTATGGGGTACCTTTTGTCATTTCGCCTCTGTCTGCAAGTGGTGCTCGGTGGAGCCCCAAAAACATGCAAAAAAGCGCTTTTTGAGGCTTCCCCAGTTCCACCGTGCCAGCAATGGGTGTGCCATATCCAACCTCCATACTTCGGCCTAAGCATCTTGGGGGTGCAGTCTCAAATGCGATTCTTTATTTTTTTTAAATATGGCCTCCATTCAATTATATGGTTGTGCAAAGTCCCGGGAAAAGCGAAATTTGACAATTTAGCGTTATTGGGATTCTTTGGTTTAAGGGTTTTCGACCGAAGCGAATTCAATGGACGGGGTCACTTTACACAAAAAAATCATCATTGATGTTAAAAATGGTACTTCTGTGAATTTTTGCAGGAAAGAGTTTTCGACCATTGGGAATTCGATGGACGCAGTCACTTTACACGAAAAATTATTCCGGGTGTAAACAAGCGTATTTTCGTGATTTTTTTGAGGTAGGGGTTTTCGACCACGGGAAATTTAATGAATGCAATCACTTTACACAAAAATTATTTCGGGTTTAACCAAGCGTATTTCCGTGATTTTTTGGTGAAAGGGGTCTTCGACCGAAGCGAATTCAATGAATGCAGTCACTTTACACAAAAAATAATCATTAATGTAAATGAAGTTACTCCCACGACTTTGTGGAGGAAGGGGTTTTTGACCATTAGGAATTCGATGGACGCGGTCATTCTAAACGAAAAATTATCTCGAGTGTAAACAAGCGTATTTTCTTGATAATTTTGGGCAAGGAGTTTTGGACCACGGGGAATTCAATGAATGCGGCCACTTAACACAACAAAAAAATTTCCCGTGTGTAAACAAGCGTATTTTCGTGATTTTTTGTGGAAGAGGTTTTCGACCACGGGGAATTTAATAAATGGAATAACTTTACACACAAATTTATATTGAGGGTACAAATATATTTCTGCGATTTTTGGGGGCAGAAGTTTCTGACCATGAGAAATTCAATGGACACAGTCACTCCACACAAAAAAAATTTCTGTGTGTAAACCGATGTATTTCTATGGTTTATTTGGGTTGACAGGTTTTTGATCATGGGGAGCTCAATGGAAACAGTCACTTCACACTATGTTTACAATGTGTTTTGGGTTTGATGTAGTTTACACATCTTTTACATTTACCAAAAGTGAGAATTCGTAGCTTTAAGATGTTTTCTATCGTTTCTTAGATGTGAAGATGACTGAATTCAAAACTTTAATGTGCTTCTACGAAGGTTTTCATGGATGGCTGAGGTCCACTAAAAAGAGGTGAACTAGTTTATTAGAAAATGCCCCGATGGGGCAGAAAAAAGAACATTATACTTGCTTGGATAGTTGCCAAGCTACAAAGAAAGTGGACTAGATTTTCGTGAACTTGGGTTAAAATTGGAAAAAATTCACTTTCGTTATATTGGATTATCATTCTTTCTCAAAAAAAATGTTCCATGTCTGTGAAAAAGTATATTCTGCAGCCGAGTGCATCAACGCACTTTCCAACCAAACATGTGCATCTCCGAAATTCCGAAATTTTGAGGAGGGTACAGGGGTGAGCCTTGGTTTTCTGGCGTTTTTTGAGACAAAAAATTCAAAAAAAAAGTTGACCAAAAAATTTTTTTCATAACAAATTTTCCAGTTTCAAAACCCTCGGGGTAGTTTGTACCCCCCATGTCCTCCCTCAAAAATGTGTGCTTCTAACTGCGTTGAGCTTTTTTTCTAAATTTAGTGTCAATAAAACAGGAATCAACTCTGGGAAAGTGACACATGAAATCCCACTCAGTTTTTTTAGAAAAGGCTACAGCACAATGTCTTCTTAGAACTAAATCGATTGTGTATAGGATATGTTTAATTCACTCATTTTATATAATATATCGTATAGAATTCACTCCGTAAGTAACCAAGGCCCAGTTGCACTAAAGAGGTCTAAGCTCGAGCTCAAGATAATCTCGAACAAAAAGGCGATTCGGTTTGATCTCAAGTTCGGTATAATTTGAATTTCATCAGGACTATAACAAGCTCAATGTCGAGATTATGACTATAGTATGCCATCCTCACCATTTTTCAGCTAGTGTGAGAGGCAGAAGTTTTGAATCGGTCGGGAGTTAAAATGCTATTGGTCTACCATTTCTTTACATTTGAAGTCATGTGCATATAATTTTCATATAGAAAAATTTTACTGTGGTTGATGCCAGTGAAAGGACAAAATGCACGATGCTGCAGAATGTACTTTTACAGACATGGAAATTTTATTTTGAGAAAGAATGAAAATCCGATATAACGAAAATGAATTTTTTTCAACTTTAACCCAAGTTCTCAAAAATCTAGTCCACTTTTTTTCTAGCTTGGCAACTATCCAGAAAGTATATTCTTCTTTTTTCTGCCCCAACGGGGCATTTTCTAATAAACTAGTGCCAATACTGGTCAAAGGGTTTTTATGCTGTAGCTCTAAATTTTTGCATGGACTTTAGCACATGGATGGTACATGCTATTGTGAAATATGGTTCGATTTTAACTGATTACTCCCGAAACGTAATGTTTAAAGTAAAAAATTGACAAGTGAAAAAATCTCATTTTTCAACTTTTTTCACACACTGTAGTAGAACTAACAGTCGAGAAGATAACTGCCCATATGTTTTCAAAAGCCTGTTAAATTTATAATTGGTTGAGAAAAACTGCACTTGAAAATCGTATGATAGTACAATGAAAAACTTTTTTGCGCAAAATGTTTATCAGATTCGAAATCAACGTAAAAAGTTGTATAATAAATCTTCAAACGAGCAAAAACAAAATTTTGACTTACCCTCCAAGGTGGTCTTTACAGAAATTAACTCTTAATACGCACAAAAGGTGAAAAAGGATATCTTTCTCATGACTTGATTAATTCGCAATGTAAAATAAGTTTCTACGGCCGGGCTGGACTTTTTTCGGCCAGTTAACAATTTACATACCTTTACTTAGCCTCTTGATCTGTGAAACATATTTTCTGACTTTCTTCGTATGTTACACTTGGGCTAGGAGAGCGAGTAGGGTCCCTGTCTGTATCGAATTGCAAATTTTTTTAAGACACTTTGTGATCATTTGATCTTCAACATTGATAATTGGAATAAGAGTGATGATCAAAAACCTCTAAAAAGTACTATTCAAAAAAGCATGTACCTTCCAAACTTTGGTTCCGTCCAAACTGGCTGAGCCTGGCACAAAATCCTAGAAGGACCACATAGAAAAAAATAGTTTCCGTTTGAAAAAAAATTGTTGCCATTTGGAAAAACTCGTTATCAATTGAAGAATATGCTTACCTTCGTATGTGATACTCAACATTTTTTCCAGATGCATTGCGAAAAAATCAACATGATAGTTTTTCGATGTCCTACTTTTTAAAGTGCATCGCAATTTTTTTCGATTCAATCTTGAAAAAAATTAAGATGTTAACTTGTAGAAAAAATCAAGATGCCACCTTGAAAAATCAAGATGGCATCAAAAATGACGTTTTTCACCCGAAATGCAATGATTTCGTAAAATTGTCAGAATTTTCATTTTTATCAGATCCCTGGGCAGGTATGGAATGTCGAGTGAATAACCACTGAAATTAAAAGTGAAAATTTTAAAACAAATGTTTTTCTATAAAACCAATATGACTATTTCCCACGCAGAATAACCCTCACTTTGTTACACCTCCCGTAATAACAACGGCGCCCTTCTCCAGCAAACTCAGAAATCGGCTTCGAAGGGGTCCCATACTTTGGGTGGTTCGTTAAA
This sequence comes from Romanomermis culicivorax, assembly GCA_963922205.1. Taxonomy (NCBI): domain Eukaryota; kingdom Metazoa; phylum Nematoda; class Enoplea; order Mermithida; family Mermithidae; genus Romanomermis; species Romanomermis culicivorax. The sequence goes on from CAWUHX010000001.1 coordinate 2,410,324, forward strand.
TTTTTTTAGCCAAGTTGATTGGGCACCCATCTTGATTTTTTAAGTATGGTATCGTGATTTTTTAAGGATGAAATTTTGCTTTTTTTCTAAATCTTAATCCGAACACTGACGTTACGGAGCTTTCCACTGCACTTCATCTTTTATGCAAGGCGAAACCGCATTAGAGATTTATTGCTACAAAAACGATTTTCAAAAGAAAAAAAATCTGCTGCGCATTAGCACTTCCATTTTTGTTTTCACTAAATCGAATCCGATACTCTTTTTCAAAGAAAAAACCTAGGAGATTTTTTCTTATGCGAATGATCTTACTACCAAGCCACTAAGCTAAGGAAAGTTAGCGATCCCGTTCTTTTTACAGACTTGTAATTTAGAGAATTGGAATGATGGAGGAGTGTGTGGCTTAGACCGACAGAAACATATAGCGACCGACGTCTGCTCTTTATGCACAAGATTATTTTTGAGGAAATTTACTGAAATACCGGATACGACAAAATGGTCGATGAAAGTTTTCGTTACAGTAACATTCGTTCAGCCAAGCTTTTTGTTTCGATGAGGAGGAAGTTGATGTACATCCCATTTGCTGCCTTTGAAAGAATCGAGTTTCAGCAGTGATAGGCATGGATCATGTATACAGATTTGGAACCGGTAAATTAGAATGTAATCTGTCATAAGGATAAAGACAGTATCGTGAAAAGGTTTGCTTAAAATTGAGGGCTTATCTGATTACGCCGCGGATTATTTTTGTCTTTAGTGGAACAGAAATGTCAGTTCCGATGGTCAGTTTTTTCAGAAAAGTCTCATCCTATGGATTGACCGATTTTCTTTTACAATTTCGGAGTGTCTTAATAGCAGACTGAGCACTGAGCACCATATGCTTCGGATGACACAAAATTATGAGTTTAAGACTTTTGCTTTCCATGGTTCCTATTTCAAACGAGCTCATCATGCGCATTTTCGTAGCCGTACTGAGTGAAAATTCTACTGGAGATCAAGATCTGAAATTTTTGAACACTTAAGGGACTTTTCGAAGTTTTTCTTACATATATGAATTGCTCTCTAGTAAGTAAAGTGTGTTACTCCTAGCAGATCACACTCATGCACTATACATTGTTACAGCTGAACGATCGTTTTTTGTAATTTTTGATTCATCTACTTACATACTTACTGTGTATATGATATGCTGGAGTAATCAAAATAAGTTTCGAGGACTTCATACAGTATTTTTGGATCATTTTTTTGCATATTTTTTAGATATTTTATCACTTTCAATCTTTAGAATTGGTCGAAAGTGTAATGACCATGAAAAACTATTTCTAAATCCAAACAGCTTTCAAGAATTTCCCAACGAATGAAGCCAACACAATGAAATACAACCAAGAAATTGAAAATGTGTTCATATAAGAAAAACCTTAAATTATTGGGACAAATGGGGTAACTATAAATTAAAAGTACCTTCGCAAAAATTGTGAAAGTTAAATTACAAGTGTGGAGATAAAACATAATGATCACAAAAAAATAGGAAAATTGAATAATACTTTCTCTTTTTATACGTTCTTTTATTTTTTGTCAAATGGATATACTCGTACTTTAACATAAAAATTATTACGTTAAAATATGTGAACTCATTGACTAAATCATGTAAATATTCGTGTAAGTTTTTTAAGCAAGTGAACTAACTTGCTTAAGTTGGAAAAATGATCAGTGTTATATTAATCAAAGTCTCACAGAATTCAATCTGGGGAGTTTTCACATTTGACTCCCAGGTCCTCTGAATTCATCAAAAGTTGGACGGTTATTCGTAAAACTAAAGCCGAAAATTAACGTTGGGATGCATTTTTAAAAATTCCATCACAGGTAAAAGAAAATGTAATACGACAAATTTTGTTTAGATAAATTCTGCACAAACATATGAGCGATAATCGAAAATATGAATCGAAATCAACACAGTGTGCGGCAAAGGGGTCAACCGATCGCCAAAAACGGGCGATCTTCCACACCAGCTTATATAGTTATCGGACACGATAATTACAAAGGTGAGTAGATTTGGGATCAATGTTGTAAATCAAACGAGCAAAGAATAAAACTGAAATCGTAGATAGTCTCTTCTGAATCCTAAATTCAGATTACAATTAACCCACTCAGGTACCCAAAAATGCCTTGTGCGCTTTTTATGAATCAAATAAGTATGAGAATTCGTGCTTTCATTGGTTGATCAAGAAAACGCAATTCGAGAATTGAAGTGAAATTTTTCAGATAGGGAGATCAAAAATTATTTTATCAAAAGCCCGAAAATGAATTTTGTTGTATTCATATTCGAAATTTTTTCCAAATAATTTGTAGGCTCCGTAATGTCCGCAAATCCTTGGATGAAAGGTTTCGACCATTGAACCATTCCTAAGAACTTTTTCATTCCTTTTCTCGTTTTTGGAAAGTGGAAATTGTTAACCACTTAAAGTTTGTCTGGATCTGTTGAAAATATATGTTCAAGATATGTTTTAGGAGTTTAACTTTTTTGGAAAAACGAACACTTTTGTGGTTATAAGCCTAAATTTGCTTTTTTAAGACAATAAAAAACCATATCAAGATGTTCGTCAAAAGTTTTTGAAAAAAGTATAAGGTCATTAATATAGACAATGCATATATGCCATGTGTGCAGATGTAGAGCTTTTTCCCTAAGGTGTTGAAATTAGGCTGGAGCATTTTTTAGACTGAATGGCATAACACGAAATTGGAAAAGTCCCTCTTGGCCGATAAATGTCGTTTTTCTTTCGAGTTGGGATGCATCAGAACTTGCCAATATCCACGTTTCAAATCTAAGGTTGAAAAGTCCCTAGCACTGCCTAAAGTGTCTATATAGTCATCAATTCGGGGTATTGGAAAAAACGTCATTCAAGCCACAAAAGCCCACAATAGGTCGCTATGAACTGTCTTTCTCTCCCACCATAGCTGTCCATGGTGATCTTGAACTTTTGATAACAAATTTTTGTAACATCTCTAATTTGATCCTGCACAATTGGTCAAATACCATATGGAGCACGATAGTATTGTTTTGCTACTAGCTGGGCATCGCCAGTATCAATTTCATGTGCGGCTATGGCTAATGGCGTGATGTTCAAAGGATCATTCTTCAAACTGAAGTTTCATCTATGGTGCAATAGGATTTTCGTAAAGTTGCTTTCTGATGAAGGGAAATTTCAGCCTTCATTACAATATCGTCTATAATTTTCTCGAATTCTACTAAATCTTGAACACTGTTGACGTCAATTTTTGTAGAATTTATGGAACGTTGATCATTGTTCATTTCTTTCATCACTAACATCATATTAATATTTTGACAAACTATTTTATCTTTACCAATGCAGAATATCGTTTTCGAATTATTAATCATGAGTATAAAAAATATACCACTTCCTACACTAACAATGGATTATTCACAAAATCTAAAAAATTGTGATTTGTGTCAATAAATTTGATAATACAAATTTCATAATTATTTTGAGGATTTTACATTTTTGCATCAATAAATTTTGCACTTAATTTGGGTAAAGAAGCAGCAATTAACCAAGATTAATGGAGAAGGATTGGAAATGAAAGTATGTTGGTAACAGTAGGTTTGCATATATTGATTTTCGTATGTTTATTCCACCGCCAGGCATTTTATCACAAATTTCGAAAAATGCCGCCAGTAGACATGCACGGCAAGAATTTTCCAGGGAGAGGGTCCTTGAACTTTTTATCCAGGGGGTAGGGGGTGGGCGAGAAAAAAAACAAATAAAAAGTTCTGCAGGGTTGTTTTTCATACAAAATATGAACAAAAATCATCAAAAAACTGGTCTTGAAAAAAAGTTCAGGGTGGCAATCAAAACAATTTATCAACCACATTTTTCGCATTTACATCTATTGACTTCTTAGATTTCTTATCAGACAAACTATTACTATTGTTCATAATTTCTTCTTTGAAACGCAACACAGCATTATTGGTGGTTGGTAATGTTTAACCATTTTGGCTATTATTAATAACTGCTGAACCTACCACTGTAGAATTCGTAGTCTTTGGCCTAAAATTGATATTATTGTATTGTTCATTTCTGCTGCGCATATTGCCACGTGGATTACTGTAGTCGGTGTTTTGTCTGCCGGATTTTTGTCTCCACCGACTACTATTTTCCACATTTCCTTGCAGACGGCAATTTTCTGTCAAATGACCTATAACACTGTGAATGGTATAATATTCTTGAATTCTGCCATGCCCGTCATAGTTCTTATTTTGTTGACAATTCAGGTTAAAATTGAAATTTAGCTGTGGCAGATGTTGATGAGTATATCTAGAAAGTTCACGAGATAAATAGTCGATTTTTTTCAACTTCTCTGTCTCGTTTCTCTGATCACAATTTTGATGAGGATAATTGGAAAAACGTCCTCTTCTACTATTATTATAATGAAAATGTTGATGCCTACTTGATTTTCTATAATATGAATTGTTGTTAAAATTTGTTCAAAATTGTTCGTTTGTATAATAATAACAGTGGAAAGCAAGTAGTATTTCACATTTTTATGATTTTCTGATAAACAATATGTCATAAAAGACCAAAAATTTGTAAGCATACTCAACTAACCCTTAAGAATTTTTGTAGTGAAAAATCTTACTGTACGCTCAATGTAAACGATTTTGACGGCAGTGTCCTTTTATAATTTGGAGGCATTTTATAAAAAACAGACAATAGGTTCATTTGCTATATTTTGTACATTATTGACCAAATTATTGATCACGATTTCTTTGTTTTTGAATGTCCATTGATGGTAGCTTTGATATTCATCATGATGAATATCTAAGTTGTTCATATAATTTACGAGTTCAAGAACGGATAAAAATTGTTCATTTCCCAATCCTTATTTCACATTGTGTTTGACACAACTCAGGCTTCCATAATGGCTTCTAATTTTGTTCTATCGGATCGTCCATGATGAATTATATTAAACAAACTTTTGATTTGATGCGCAAGTTATATACTTTCGTCCAGTTTTTGCTTTACTTTTCGTAAATCCTCTACAATGAATCTACTCATTGCAGGCACAACAAGCTATAAAATGTTGGTAGGACTGGTTTCGATCAATAAGACTTCTAATCGCTGGATCCCTAAGATGAATCAAAGATGTAGCTTTGACTTTATCCGTATCAGTAGGCTCAACATTATACTATAATCGCTTAATGAAGGAAGTTCAAGGAAGGTAATTTTCGGATAAACTTCGAAACCATTCGATCTTTGTGACTGATATTATGAACTTTATACGCCATTCTGAATCAATATTTTGTGCAGAAAAATTTATATTAATTGGTCGTGTTGGATTGCTCTCTCGAAAGGTATACACGTCCTTCGAGATGATTTCTCTTTTCTGGCACTTGTTGGATCAACATTCAATCCGAATTGATAACCATCGCTTCATTATAACTTTCTTTTTATTCGATATTTTTGTTCTGTTTGGGAAGCGATTTTAGAGCACAATCGATTTTTTCATCTGTAATTTTGTCCAATTTTAATAACGATAATTCATCATAACACCGTCATGGAAGTTCCAATTCCTTTCATAATTTATCGGCGTGCTCCTTTTTCCTTTTGCTATCAACTTTTCGCTAGATAGTTCACAAAAAAGTTCACAATCATGTTGATTTTGGTCCAAATTTTTGTTCAGGTTTTCTGGTTTGATATTAGGTTCTTTGAAAACTTTATAATAGATTGATTCAGCTGCAGTTTTGCTCTGATTTGCAACTTCGTAAAATGTTTGTTCTAGTAATTGTACAGCTATTAATTCATTTCATTTCTCCATCGCTAATACAAAAAAATAAGAATACTTTTCTGGAATAAGTATGATCACGTTTTGGTCCAATTTTTGCTTGATGGCTATGAATGCCCAATACAAAAATAAAATTTCAATCGACAATTATAAATTTCGATACATGTTCATTATGGTGGAAAACATCAGCAAAAAATTTGTGAAGTACATCAAAATATGGTATAAGGAGTTCAAACGAATATTTTGGTGTCAGCAAGCCACCATAAGTCAAACACGATAATTTCCAGAATGTGGTACGGTCACCAATGTTGGATTTAAGATAAACGCAGGCCTGTCACTTTTGAGTAATGGGCTGACCTGTCGCATTACAGGAATTCACAGATTTCTCACTCCCTTCAACATTACAAACCACTTTGCCGCCTGACCCGTCTACCGTAACTTCATACAAAATGCATAGGGCGCCTTGAGTTTATTAAGGAAACACCTGCTCTCCAGATTCAGAGAGTGATTCCCAATATCGAGATTATCAATCTCTACCCGGCTTGTAAAACCGTCATACGACCTGGTATGGCAATAATCGTAATCGATTAGATTGACTCCAAGGCAAGAATTCTGTTAAATATTTATTGAACATGAGAAGACTACAATCGTAATGCACAAAATATAGCACCGACGAAAATATATGCAAATTAGCGCTGTGGCTGAGCCACGAAAAACGCCTCGAAAATTGGTACACATCCATAGACGACCAAAGAGAAAAAAACGAGAAGAACAAGAATGAAAAAACTTATTCGACCAAAATTTAATTACCTGTCTTATGCAAAAATTATACAGGCAGAAAACACAAACTACAATACTAAGTCACAGTAAGATTGAGGGGGTGAGAAAGGACGTTGATCCTCATGTTGTATGAACGACCAACTTATACGACAAGCAAGTAATCGCTAAAATATAAAATAGTACTTGCTTTCCACGGCTATTATTTGCAAGCATTTCAAGAAAAACTGACTATAGAGCACAAGCGCAACCGTAGTCAGAAGCACTACCAAAAAAAGGCATTAATTCTAATAGAAATTTTTTCATGTTGCTTGATTGTTGGATAATCGATAGGATAAAAATCGTGCATACGTAAACAGAATAACGAACAACGAACCTACAGTGACAGTACTTTGTGTCAATAAAAATAACTGCCCAATAAAATCATCAAGAAATCATCTTTCTACAAAAATAAAATGTGTCTATGTTGTATACATTACACCACAAAACATTGTTGCGTTTTGTACATGTAATTATGGCACGGATTCTGTTAGGCAAATTGCATCGCAATGTTTGTTCATCAATCAAAATATAAGCTTTGAAAAATTAGCCTGCTGGGCTCCTGTGTATATTGAAACAAGAATCGCATTGATAAGCATCACGAGTTTAGAAATTGATGAATTGGGAGTCCATAAAACTTTATATTGCAGTAACTTTAAACAATTATGCCACAGTAACCTTTGGTTCACTATACTATAGTCTGTTTTTCTCGAAATGCTTCTAAATAATGAAAGTGGAAAGCAAGTAGTATTTCAAATTTTCACGATTCCCTGATGAACAATATAACATGTAGGGCTGGAAATTTATGAGCTTACTGACCTCATCTTTAAACATTTTTCGAGTGAAAAATTTTGCGATAAGAGCTTTATGTAAAGGACTTTGACGACACTTCTAATTTGTGTCACTTTTCTATTTGGAAGCATTTTATAAAAAACAGACTATAGAGTAATGTAACGGTTCTCGCACACTGGGTGGTAGCTTCTCTACCACCGACTGCACAGCCCTGCATCGCCTGTTGCCACTGCAGCAGTGCCCGTCAAAACAAATCCAGGTCTGGGCCCGTGACTTGGATGAGCAACATCAAGTCTACGGGTTCAGAGGAAAATGCACGATGGCACCTTTTGCGCATTGCCACAGTAACATGAAAACTTTTCGATTTTGCTTTTCATTTTCAATGTAAAAGTTATTTTATTTTCGTGAACCACAGTTTCAGTTAGGTTCAATATGCGGAAAATTTCTCAAGGAGGCTAACATTTTGTTCTTTTAAGATTGTTATTGGAGCTTCAAGCTGTGGTGAAAGTGCTAAAAATGATTGGCAAGTGCAGATTACCATTTCACTACACCTTGTGGAATTTGTGGTTCTGACTGTTTCTGCGAATAAATTTTTCATATGATTACTCAAAGCGTAAGTAACTTGATAGAAAGAAGACGAAATATACTTTTGTATTTATTTTCACTCAAGTCAGGATACAAAATGCTTCTATGTGTGTTCGTTCATGGACGATAACACGGTAGAAGACGCTTATAGATCCTCGGCTATATTCCAGCAAACAAAGTACGTATAACATTTTCCCTTATTTGGTAGCGCTTCTGACTGTGGTAGCGCTCGTGCAATGCGGTCCATTTAATTCAAAATGATGCACGCAGCAAAAACCAAAAAAATGTTGTTTGCCGCTCACTGACGAAAAGATTCTCTCATTGATTACAGTAATAAGCTAGATAGTTTTTCCGTATTCAACTTGGGGTGGGATCGCAGCATCGATCATTTAAAAATCAACGGAGTACAGGTAGCGCTTCTGCATCCCAATCTAGGATGCCTGATCGAAAATCTATGAAATGTCAGTTTGAAGTTTTGCTATAACTTTTGAGTTTAATCCCTAAGATTGTAAAGGAATGATTAACGTGCTTTTGAAATCTGGCGTTGAGATGACCACGGATCACCAATTTTAAAAATCTATCGTACGTTAACGTCCATTAAAGATTTAAAAAATTGTGTTATGGGTAATGAAATTAGCTGCAGTTATCGCACCCTGTCTGGCCATTCTGTATTTTTGACTGTACACTCCGATCTTATCCCCACAAAACTGCGATAAGCAATAGTTTGCATAAGAAAGCCGTCATCGTCAATAAATTTTCAGATAGGATAATTTGTTTTTTCGGTAAATTGTACCATTTTCGACGGGTTCAGAGTAAAAAATTAGGGGAAGATTGCGCCTCTTCTTAGCCGCCAGAGACCAACTAAATTTCTTTTGTATACAATAGTTTTTGCATAGCAATTTCATTCTCCGATCATCTATAGCAATTTTATTGCTTTTTTCATTTTTGTCCTATCCTGATTGGGCGTATTCTCCTCTCTCCTAGTAATTTATTGCTAGATAAATTATAGATCAAAGCTGTGTGGTGGTAATCTTTCGGGACAGTATGAATATTATTCAGTCTCCGATTTTACATATTTCGTTAGAGGTCTTCTCATCTTTAGTCTAAAAACTGGGTGGTCAAACAACTGTTCGGATGCATAAGCACTACTTACTGCATAAGCGCCAGGTTGCGCACGAGCGCCACATACTATGTACACAAGCACTATGTAGAAGACAGAAGCTCCCTATGGTATCGGACGTATTAAGTGCAGAAAATAAGCTTTTGATCTACTGATTGCTGACTTTTTTAGGACAAATATCTATCCTGCAATAATCTTTTCACTTCCCAAGTTTGGGTGAAACTCTCACGTCAATAAAGTCGTCAATTTATTCGATGATAAATCCTACACTAATAATTTCACAAAAATTTCTCAGCCCAAAGGGTAAGGACTATCGCGAATCCAACATTGAGCCGTTACAAAATAATGAGATTTTTTGCACGGCCTCGATCAAAAACTTTCTTTGCTATCAGACAGTAACCAAATGAGCCACACTACAGGAACTGATTTAAATCCATTCATATAAGGTTTCACAATAAATTGAAATTGGTTGGAGAACTCTAATCGAAAATTATTGCTGTAGGTCAATCATTTAATCAAACACCGATTCTTCACTAACTCGAAATCATAGTGAACAGTATCTATGGCATCCAATGTGATCATTTCCGTTTTATTTCACTGCAGATCGCGGCCTTACTGATATTCATACTTTACGACGTTCTTTTCCCCTTTGCTTCCCAGAAGACATTCCTCAAGGCCACCTCTTGAGCATTTAAGTTGAAAATCTAGAGACCGTAGAATAATGTGAGCACAAAAATAAACTTTTCATCCTACATAATTTCGTAAGTTAGCAAGCAAAAATTCTCTAGGAAACTTTTACCTGTACACAGATCGTATGATGAACTCCATTCATCTTGAAATGATCGATGCAGTGGTCGGAGTTTCGACAATTGCAGTCTTAGGTCAGGAAATCAATTTTGATAATCTTGAAATGATTGAAAAGATCATCAAGGATTCTGTATCATGAAGGAAAAATTTATTGAATAGATTCAACGAGCCTTCCAGAATTTTGAATAAAAGTTTGGCTTCAAACTCTCTGGGTCGATCATTTCAAGATGACTGAAGTATAATATGTACTCTGATTTTTCACGGTTTTATGATTTTCATTATCATTTCAATAAGCCCACTGTATTTTCGTGAGATTAAATGCATTTTATAGTCCATGTATCATACTTCGGACAGTTCATGTGCTGTATTTTTTCATAATTAGTACTTTTGTTTTTTCCCTGTACAACAGGGCATTTGTGCACAAAATCCGGCTCGTGCACTATATAACTCTCGTGTACTACCAGGCGCTTGTGCACTACATAATGCTTGTACATCTTTACACTCAGCCTGTCAAACACAAACATTCCAATTTAATTTCTCGAGTAATTTTGAACACTACATTTTACTGCTAAATGCTTGTAAATAATAAAACTGGAAAGCAAGTACTCTTTCATATTCCAGACATTTTGTGCTAAATCATTCAGCAATTTTTTGCGTGATAAATCTTACTGTAAAGCTGCATTTATACTTCAACAGCCATTGCCACGGCGGATGAAAATGAAATAGTGTAATACTACTGCTGTGATCTATCCAATGAAATGTGACATGTCCAACATTAGAATTACACCAAAAAACATTTCCATTGAGCAGACTGGGAGACAACCTGTGAAATTCATAAACAGACAGAATTACAGTTTTTCTTGGAAACGAAAAATTATACATGGCCTGTTTTTTTCTTAATATGCTTCGAAAAATAATGAAACCGGAAATCTACTATTTTGTTGTTGTTTAATTTTCTGCCGAACGACACGTCACATGGAATTGAAAATTGCTTTGTGTAAACGATTCTGGAGTCGGTACAAATTTGTATCATTTTTCGTTTCATTCAGATAAGCAATTTATCAAAAAACGGGCTGTATTTCTTTATGACATCCGTGGAACTGTAGGCTGATTTTTCGACCGCCTTCGCGTATAATAATGGAAAATGAAAACTTCATGAATCGTCATAAAATTACTGTCAGTTCTTGGACGTCAATGTGGTCGACTATGGCCAGAAAAGTGACTATTACGAGCCAAAGAAGCTCAGGTTGGTTATTCGAATATTTACTTCGACAATTAGAAACCTGGCTTTTTTCTTTTAAAATGCATCTTTCGGAGCCTACGCATCTGTTATCAGGATGAAAAGACTACATTTTTCACGCATAAGTTTTTAGATATTGACTCTTAAACCGCGTTTGTACTTCACGGTCCGTGGACCACGGCCACGGCCACACGACGGTCCTAACCAATCAAATTGCACCGTGAACGTGGCTTTCACGACCGATGAAGTATGAACGAGATTTTCGGGAAAAAAGCCCTCCCATGAATCACGACCACGCAGCCACTCTCCACACGAAGTCATCAAACAATGGAAACAGACTCAAAGAAAAATAGACAGCTACCGAAACGGAAAAATGTGGCAGCTGAAATTAAATTGCCGAATACTGAAGAAAATTTATCTTCGGAAAAAATGTTGAGCTCCAGCATCATAGAATCTAAAAAAATTTTAGGAAAATAAAATCAATTTCATGGAATTTTTATGTCTGCTTTATAATGTTATACGCGTTTACAGCTTCTGGTCAGTATTGGGCAATGACAAAAGTTCTTGTTTTTCAAAGAATCTCTATTTATTTGTGGTTGCCTAATTTTGGAATTTTATTTGCCTTTTTCAGTCCAAAACAAATTTGATTTCTGTTGTTTCAACCAAATTTATCAAAAATGGTTGATTTCCAGTAAGATGTTTTTGGTTCTCTAGTTTGCTGGCGGCGATTGAAAATGTCAGCACATTGCTCAGGTCTCTGTATGGTACACCCATTTTTACCATTTTATGTAATTCTACTCCGAAAAAAGGTGGAAAAAGACCTACGGAACCTGGAAATTTCATTTGGAAAAACTGCTGTATATGTCCCTGGCGTTACATATACGTTATATGCTGTAATGTCGTTTATTATGAATGAGCATCCAAAGAGTTGGAACATCTGTTGGTCATTCAACCGGTTCATAAACGTATTATTTTTAGTGAATAACGTAATAATGGAATTATACGTCGTTTTTAGATATTCTAAAGTACGTGTATACTAATTATATACTACATCACCTATTATCTAACAATTGCGCAGTGTATACTAATTATTTGAAAAAAATGAGGGCCGCTAAACATGAGCTCGCCCAGGGCCCAGTTGCACCAACGACTAGTTACTCATAACTAGCTACTAGCTAGTATAAAAGATTTATGTACTTGTATAGTTAAAACGAACTAAAATCATAGGAATGGCCTTGCGGCTACGGTCACGACGCAGTCACGCCTTATTACAAACACAATTCGCGGTGATGCCCATGGCCCCCACAAGTCCACAGTATCACGTGTAGCGCATATTCACTGCTTGAATTAGTGATTTTTATTTTCACAATGTTATCAATTGGCTAGCAAATTGTATTAGTCTGTTAATCGTGAGGGAGGGTTTTATCAGAAAATTTTCGTTTTTTATTAGAAAACTTACGTCAGAAAAATTGATAAGAATAGGAAAAACCAGACAGGTTTGCCAATGGATAACAAGCGGTACAACCAAAACACGCAAACTTGTTTGAATTTGATCCACACTTGTAAAGAGTATGAATCTCCTGTCTAAAAAATGGCTTACTTGTTTGCTTTGGTGCAACCAGAGTTTCTTTAATTATTAACAATCCTTGGCTCCCGTCATCTGTTTGCCGAGAGGTGTTCGGTGCGACCGGCCGTTGGATGTTTTATACCATAAAGCAGCAATAATTAATCTAACTTGGAGGCACCATGTTCCACATTCAGTAGCTGCGGCTTTCCAATAATATATGAGGGTCTTCAAATAAGTCTTTCCGCTTCCCAGGAAATAGAGGTCAAAAAATCATTCGATTTCTGAAATTTAATCCAAATTTTCGACCTACTTATTTGAGGCATATCGTTCAGCAACCATCGAAGCTAGTCTGTTTTTCTTAAAGTGACATATTATGTCACACCAAGATTGTAAATATGTGAAGGAACTCAACTAAGACTGCATCCTGTGTTCTCAGGACCTTATTGGTCGGTGATTTATTTAGTTTCAACAACATATTTGAATAAGAGTACGAGTGCAACAAGCAAAGCGGGTTGAAACTTTAACGCAAAACGTCGAACATAGTATGGCTAGAGAAATGAAGAAAAAAATCTGTGGGAAAGTGTCCACGAAGTGCTCCAAATGATCTTCTTGGTTTCTTCATCTCTCCTATGTGACACTAACATTGCGTAAAAAGTGTAATGTTCGAGATTATAACTTTTCTGTACCAAACAATTGGGAATGGTCTCCTGCACACATTAAGAATGTTTTTCTATAGTCTGTTCTAATTGAAATGCTTGTAAATATTAAGAGTGGAAAGCAAGTATCATTCCGTATTTTTACCATTTCTTGCTAAATCATGAATCTCGTAAGACTTGAAATTTGTGCGCCGTCTCAACTAATCCTTAATATCTTTCGAGTAAAAAAGTGACGGCAGTACTTGCTATTTTTCAATTTGCAAGTAATTTATGAAAACATACTATATAGATTTACCGTCTTTTCTCCGCTCTCGATTTTCTGAATCGTGTGTGCATAGCGAAAAATGCTAAAAAATTGGAAAATCAGAAAGTTTGGGATACTGTAGCCATTTAAATTTTGAGTTACCAATACCTCTGTCATATTTGGCATGTGACTCAATATATCGAATTTTTCGGTATGATCAATTTCCAACTTATCATAAAGAAAATCGACCCTTTCAGAAAGCGTGCCTTATTGAGCGAAAGTGACGTCAGAAATTGCTGACATTAAGACGGAATTCAATTTTTCACCGCAAAACGATGTTATACATCGTTCGTATCGCAATGATCATCAGAGACCGAATCTCATGTCAGAATTGAGGTTGAGATAGTAACGACACCACCTCATTACAAAATCTAAACTACGGACCGAAACTAGCCGCTTATTGTGACTAAAAAATCCTAGAATGAAGTGCAGATGCAAAAATGAGGGGGCAGACCGTAGAAATGAACAAAGAAAACGCATCAAAAAAACTACTCCCAATATATTCTACTATCAGCTAAAACTTCAAACAAAAAACTAAATAAAATCCCACTTTTCCCTATGATTTTGATGTTTCCCGATCTTTCCAATAATTCAAGCTTTGCATTTCTGTCAATCTAGATATCGTCCGTTCCAAAGCGAACATTTCTTCTTCATTAGTAAAAACGCTGGCTTTTTCCCCGCCGAGCTCCTTCTCGTTAATTTTCAAATCGTCCATAAGAAGTCGGTCGCTATCTTTCATGCTACTGATTTGGGAATGTGTATCTTTGTTAAAAATATCATCAAATAAGTTGTCTAGCGGTTGATGAGACGATAAAATTAGACGAACTTTATGGTCGTAAAATGCGTCGATCATGGTGATGAATCGACGACTTTCATTACTCAGCGTGTCTAAATTGAGCTTTGGCACGTTTCTGACTAAAATTGTATGAAAAACTTGGCTCAAAGCCAAATAGTCGGCAGCTCCCAGTGGTTTGGCGCATAAATCCTCAAATGTAGAATCCATAACTCCACCGCATGCCTGAAAGTAAAGCCCGGTTCATACTCCTGCTCGTCGAACAAATTTATCCCGAGCATGCTCGGCAAGCATCTCCGAGCATGCTCGGAGTTGGTTCATACTTCGCGAGCAAATTTTTCCCCTAAAATGCATTTTCTTTCCTTGTATGAACCATACAATCAATACCTTGAATACTTCATTTTTTCTGAATTTCTTTGAAGACAAGGTGTTTTTTCCTAACGTCCTTGTAATCAGGGGATAAAACGTTCCACAGGAATTCTTTTTCATTAAGCACAATAAGTTCAAATTTTTCATAATCTGACAATTTTATTCGAATAGACATGGCGAAAATTTTACAGCAAAAATGAAATCTCACAAATAAGTCTAGCGATTAGGAATGTGATCTTTTGACCAGGTATGCTACTCGATGTTTTCTAATCCGAAGGAGGAAAAAAGACTTGACCTTAGCCGTTATCCAGGATACCTCTTTGCCTTGAAGGTCACGGGTCAAAAAATTTAGTTGACCAGTTTCACTATAAGAAAAAACAGAGAAAATATTACTCTACATGAGATTAATTTAGTCATTATTACATACCTTTCAAACATAAAATTGAATTTTCTCGATAATAGGTTTCCAAAGAAGGTAGCGAATGATCGATGTGTTGTCATCGCCTGATATTGACTTTTTTAAATATCGGCCGATGGTTTTTTGGGCAAGCTTTGATCGATAATTTCCAGTTTTCTATATCAATTCTTGCATTAATCATCCCTGCATGTGATTATTTACTGGGTAAGTGTAAATCTTAGGTCACTTTTAGTTATTATTCATACAAGAAAAACGTTGAATTTTATTACAATATGATTTTTTCCTTCAAAGCATTATGACACAATGGTTGACGAATAATTTTTAGCCTTCACCTCCTGAAAAAGTATGCTTAAGACAAGATTTCTGAGAGATTCTACCTTTTTTTACATAGGCCTATGATAAGTTGAAAATTAATCATACCTCAAAATCAGATATTTTGGGTAGTTTCGTGCGCTGAGTTCCATAGTACCATTCGTTTTGCTTATAAACGAAAATTCGCGCCGCTACAGTATGCCAAAGTTTGAAAATTGATGATTTTTTGGGATTTTTCAGTGGTCTTGCTATCCAAGCGATATTTCGAGCTCGGTTTGATCTTATTTGATGAATAAATATTCATTTTATAGAGGAGAGAATGAGCTCTCTTCTGATGTAACATTTACAGTAAATAATTGCGTATTACACTTTTTAATAGAGTTTAAAGTGTCGAAAACGAGCCGTCAAAAATGAAAAAATTTTGTTTATGGGCACTCCCGAGCACCTTCCCATCGGAAGCCACAGAATTTTATTTTCTTATATTGTAGCTCATGCATTTTTACTGCTTTGGTTAAATTTTCATCAAAATTTTTGTACCATTTTGGGAGCTGCACAGCTCTGAAGAAGGCATACTCATGAAAATTTCATAGAAATCATTGTATTTGCCAGGTGGCCCCTGTCTACCCCTTGTGATATATTTATTACCTATACTGTAGAACTATCAATTAAATAACAGACTATAGTTTGATGTATTAATTGTTTCGCAAGCAAACATTTTACACTCTGCAAGAAAGTTTGAACAGTCAAATATTAGAAGCAAAAATTGAGAGAAATCCAGCTTAGAGGCACCCCGAGCACTTTCACCTATCATGCTGCAGAATTTCATCTTTTTATTCTTTTGTTCACACGTTCCTACAGTAGATGTTAAAGCAGCATCGTGATTCGAATACCCGTTGAGGAGCTACATAAATCCAAAGAAAGCAAAATCCTGAAAATTGTTCAAAAATCAATAAATTGTTTTTGGCATTTTTGTGTTTTCATGGACTTGGTTCATTATTTCAATACTGGAACGAGAAAATACATTAAAAAGACCACAACCTTTTGGATATGTTGTAGCAAAACAGTGATTTATGATTTTAACTGCATTATCATCAACTCCATAAATTTTGTTCAATTCCTTTGAGTAACTGATCTAAAAGGATGATACAACCCGCCACGCCTAATCAAACCTCACAAAGTCTGTGTCGTTCACCTAAAAAAGAAAAATCATGAAGCCCACTGTGTGAATAGCAGTTGGATACCTGTATTTGCGAGTCATTCTACGTTTGTCATATACATGTAGGGACATGATCCATCTTCAAGGTTTGAAGATCGTGCAACATATGAAAAGAATCTCATGAGCAAATCGTTAATCTGAATCAGCACTGATGATTTTTTTTCTACTCATACAGCAAATCTTGGAAAAATTTTTTTTAAAAGGCTTATGAGTACTTTGTGTTTTCTATCCGCGAAACTTTGGAAATGGAAATATTGTAATTACCAATAGCATTGCACAGCTAACACAAGCAGCAAATTGTTCACTGAAAACTAAAATATTTTCTTATTGCAGTTGGTAATTTCTTTTTAGTCAGTCATAGGATCGACACAAATGAATTTGATGTAACAAATTTTTGTTTTCTTTATGATTAGGGATTTGCTATATTTGCTGACACAATCAATTGACATCTATCTTAATGTAAAGTAAAAAATAGTTGGTCAAGTTGGTCATGAAAGATGGGATCATGATCTGGCAATAGTTTCCTGTTACCTGGTTCACTAACACACTCCATTCATTTAGAAATGATTGAAGTCGCAGTTTAGGCAAACAGAACCTTACTAGAGATTATGAAATCAATTTCAAAAATTTTGAAATGGCTAGAATAGAAAGAGTGATCGTCAAGGAGTCCGTATCATAAAGGAAAAATTTATTGAATAGACTTGATGAGTCTTCCATAATTTTGAAACAAATTTTGGCGCCAACCCTGCTTTGATCATTCCAAAAAGAATGCAGTACACTGACACTTTGCTGGATACGTTCTTTTCATTTTTTGTCATTGATATTTTTTCATCAGACAAACTTGAGGGATGTATTCGGCTCATTTCTGATCTGAAATTTACTACAATATGAACTGTAGGAGATCATTTCTCAACTTCATCGACTTTCAATTGATTGTTAGCAGCACATTGGCATCATACGAATATATACCGGGTGCCATCGTTTAAGAAAAATTAATTATGATCCTACAATAAACTGCACTTTATCAAAGATGTAGGCTACCCTGAAACAAGCAATATAAGTATAGAAATCCGGGCATGAGAGTCAACAGAGTTTCTGCAAATTTGAAAAAACATGTAAAAATAGACAGTGACATCCCACTGAATCTTGAGGACTGTTGAGCCTAAAATCTAAATATTTTGTAAGTGTGCATGGGGCCGAGTTTCATCAGTGAACTTTCAATGACATAAGGATATTATCATACATGCACATAGGGGGTAGGGGGGGGGGGTAAACCCCATATCTGAGACTCTGGCCACCCCCCTTGGCAAAAAAATCGTCAGACACACCCTGAACTTTTTCCAAGACAGCTTTTTTGATGATTTTTGTGCATACTTTGTATGAAAAACAGGTTTGCAGAACTCTTTTCTGTTTTTTTTGCTCACCCATCCCCATACAACCCAGGAAAAAAGTCCATGGACCCCCCTGAAAAATCGTTGCTGCATGTCTGGATGTCAATTCCATAAAACCCTTGCCCCTAGGATTTTGAGAACCAAGCTATTGCCACTCGGATCGGCATCAAAAGGAGAATATACACCATTTCACTGATATAATGTTGATGTTATTGTAAAATTTTGACAATGTTGGGTTATTAGTCACACAAAAAATGGTTCGGATAACTTGAATAAGGACTCGAGTGGTAGAGAAATTTCGTCTGTTTGAAGGTGCTGTACTTCTGATTTGTGGATTCTGCAACATGTTTTCAGCGTATGGGGTAGCACTCAATGGTCAACAATATTTTGT